>RJWJ010023200.1:0-26113 GCA_004363605.1 Indri indri
CCTTAAAGAATCAATCTACCTCCTTCTACAGAAATCTGTATGCATGGATAGATATTTGCTTGGAGGAGGAGAAACAAAGCAACTTATTGAAGGTGGAAGTAATAAATGAGAAACAAAATTATAAGGCTTTCCCAGAAATGTTATGTTTCTTTCAGTCTCCAGTAAATACTTTACAAAAATACTTGTGCAGGACCTTTGCCGTGCATTCTATAGCACTTTATGCACACCCTTATTACAACAATACATATATCTAGCATCTCCTGCTAGACTTTGAGCTGTCCAAGGGCAACAACAGGGTGTAATTTATATTTGTACATCCAGTGCCTAGCACCTTGGAGGACTAGGCATTCAGTAAATACCACATGAACAGATAATGAAAGAACAATCCTGTTATTCTGATCCTGCTCTTGTTACGCTGTGGTGGGCATGGGTCTGACAAAAGGTACAAGTCCAGTTAGTACATCCGTTATTACTAAAAAGAACAAAAATTTTCATAAAAAACAGTCCTAGGAACCTTAAAATAAATGTTCCATGTACAGTTGAGAATGAATAGAAGAAGCTAATCTCTTCATGAAAATATATCTAAAGAAATGACAAATGTCTATTTCTCTAGAAAAATTCTCATAGAAACCATGGCCATCTGGCCTATGCACACAATGCATGATGCAGTGGGTGCTAGATATATTTTAGGGTAGGCAAATATATTGTCACTTACATAAATAGATTTGTTTTGTGGAAATAACATCAAAGAAACAGCCCCCTTAGAATATGAAATTGCACAGGCATTTTTGGTTTTACTGTAAAGTGACCATTTCATAAAATCTTTTTGTAAACAGCAGTTACCAAAGACTGAGGGTGAGAGTGGAGGAGGTCCTGGTGGTCAAGTTGGCCAGAACATTCATTTGGGAAATCTGAATGTGGTTAAAGAGAGATTAGAATGCTTTAAAAGACTCATTTGAGATTAAAATTGCTCAAGGACTGACACACTCACACAGTTGAACAGTTGCATAAAACTACATGGATCTTGGTACCACTGAGGAAAGACAGGCAGAATTAGCACTTATTTCTAACTGCGAATTGTGTTTTGCTTTGGAGAGTGGAGCTCATTTTCATTTCATATACATCTAGAGAAAGTTAGAGTGCTCTCTGGGGTTATGAAATAATCCAACCCTGTAAAAGTAATTCTGATTTAGCCCTGAGACTCTACTTACAAGAGCGACGTGTAGATTGCACTGTCTTGGCATCCACATTTAGGTCTATGGCACACGGTGCACATGTACATGTGGTCTACACATGTGGGGAGGATGCCAGTGGGTTTTGTGGTGCAGACATGGTAAGGATGGTGCTTCACAAATTCTTCACCCTACAAAACAATCTCTAAGCACATGGAAGTACATGAGAAAATCAATACTCTGAGTTAGCCGTTGCTGGTCTTCCATTTCTTCTGTCAGCACTATGTCAGCAAAGTACAGCCCTTGCTTCCCAGAGACTGGAACAATGAAGCATTCCGGCTTTATTACTCACCCCTTCCTTTTCTGTTCCATTTCATTATTGGAGATGCTTCAGGCTAAACCCACTACACTTCATGGTGACTTTTATTTTAGGGGACAAAGGAATATGTAGCCAAGCGAAAGGCTGATTTATACAGCCTTTTTATGGAAATAGAAAATTCAAAAGTGAAAACCAGAGAAAGGAGAGGAAAGGGCAGGGGGAAACAGTATTTAAAGATCTTTCATCTTATTAAAGGATCATTCATCTTATTAAAGCTAAGAGGGAAAAAAAGGGTATCCTTCTTAGAATCACTTTAAAATAAATTTACTAGCAAAAGGATATAATGGAAATGATGAAGTGATTAAGAATGCACAGAAAATTTTAAGGGGAGACTGTATATTTAGAACAGCATCTTAAAATTGAGAAATACGATTGCATACTAATTCCTTATTCCACAAGCTCTGAAACTGAAAGAAAAGCCGTGGACTTGAAATGGAATAAATCAAGTCAGTTCCTTCTCGTGCAGGGGAGCGTTGAATAATCAGAGGCAGAGACACAGGAGGAACAAGATGGAGCGTCTGCTAACTGGAAAGGCTGGGAACAAAGGTCTGGTAATTGTTTTCCAAATCGAATCTGCCTTGGAAAGAGAATCAGCAAGTGTTTTCACTCTGTGGATCTTTATGTTGTCGTTCCTGGCATCTCTGAGCACGTATATTATTTTCTCCTTATTTTTTTCTCCAAAGATGGCCCAGAGGCAAAGACTTAGGCAGTTGCTAAAGCAAAATCACTGAGATTCCTACCACCACCTCATGGATGAGCTCGAGGTGCCTTCTTGAATAACTGTGTCTTCCACGCTTCATTACCAAAAGGGCGAAGACCCGAAGTTTGGCACCACCTCCTTTGGGAGTGTGAGCCTGTGGAAGGTGTGAGCAGGGGGTCTTCCCATGCACAGTGTGTGGCGGATTGGAAAATACCATGGGCTATAGAACCTAAGGGCCACTCTAAAATCAAGCAGTGGGGCAGCTACGACCATAACGCCACAGAGGTCAGTGCACTCTGATCTCTTAGAAAGCATCTCCACGCACAGAGTGATTCGTTTGAAACTGTGAAACCCACACACCTGAATTCACTTCTTCACCACGTCTTCAGTGAGTGGATAAAAGGGAAGGAATCTGCTCGGTATCTCTCTTCTTTCGTGCAGTTTTTTTTTTCTTTTTTTTCCTTTTTCATTTTTGTTTTAAAGCTGAGTTAAGATGGTTTAAGCTCTTTCATTGAACTAGGTACTATTTTAGACTTTTATTTGAATTTCTTTATGCTGCAGCTACTTATATATCAATATATATGTATACGTTTTTATTTTTACCTCAGTATAACCCCAGGAATACCTAGCTAACATTTCTTACAAAGTTGGAGGAGGCATTTTTGAAGTCATGGAACATCTACTTCCTAGCAGCTTTCTTCTTACTTCCTAGTTTCAAGCTATTGTTTCTCTGCTTCCCCTAGGTTCGTGCTATTGTCTACGTCTCAAAGTGGTGGCCCCAGGAGAGTGTGGGAAGAGAGGAGCGGAGTCATTTTGTCAATGCTACCAGCCATCCTGCACTTGAAAATACTCAGAGGATAAGAGTCGTAGTGAGCAAGGGTGGTGAGCTTGGGCGAGGGGCTGCCTATGATAGGGAAATTAAACGAACACAAAACAGACCTCTCTTTTTCCTTTTAAAAGCTGCTGAGGCAAACCAGGATTCTAGGTTCTCCTCCCTCTGTCCTGGGCTCCCTGGTATGAACGGACTTGAAATGGAGAAGATGTCAGGAATGACTGTCCTATGCCTAGGTCACAGAGCTCGGGTTCACAGTAAGCCCGCAACACTGAAGGCTGCAAAATTGAACAGTGCATTTTAGAAACTAGAAATACAGAACTGAACATGCGGGAATGCACACGTGTCTCTTCCTTGTCTGAACAGTAATGCCAGTCTCTTGAGTGGTCACTTTCACCACGAAAGGTTTGTCAGAGAAGAAGGCAGTGGCCACAGCTGCCTGGTCTCCTGGGCTGGGTCAAGGGCATCGATGCCATGGTGGATGCAGGTATGTTTCAGAAAAGAAATGGCAAACACATAAAAGGAAGAGAATGAACAAAACTAAAAGACAGAAGAGAGAAGAGAAGGAGGAAAAAAATTAACAATAAGAAAAACAGAGTGTTAGGGACCCTGCAGTTTTTCAGATGAAATATTCCCGTTTACACTCGCTCACTGTGTTTTGCAAGTCAATATTGTTTCTGAAGGAACTGTCCAAATTCTCTGGGTACTCCTTCTCCTTCATCTGGTTTGCACGCTGTGACTGCTTGTGCTGGTAGAGGAGCCGGGTCATGATGCCGACGACACAGAAGATGACGAAAATCACCACTGCTATTACCCCTGGGGAGGCGGAGGAAGGGAAAGAGAAGAAAACCGTCTCAGATCACCTGCTCAAGAAGCAGAGTCAGACTACACAAAGGAGGCACGTAAAAAAACAAAACTCTGCCACATGACCAGAAATAGAGACCTGCCGAAATGCCCTCGGTCCTTAATTACTGTGAAAACCTCCTTCTTTCGGACTAGCTGGGAGAATGCCAGTCTAAATCAGAGAAGGTTTTGTTTCGCGGACTAAGAATGCCATCTTATAAACATGTAGTTGGATTAGCACAGGAGCTTTTAATAAATTTTTCAAGATCTGCTCTAAAGAATGTGTCAGAATCATTTGTAATTAGCATATTTCTTTTTCACCCTGCAACTAAATATTTTAGAATTACTTTAGCATCCTAAGAAAAACCAGTACTTAAATATTTCACATCCCAATACATCCTCTCCTGATGTAAATTTGCTTTATGTTATATGTTTTTTGCTAAAAAATCATTAATAATGAAATGATTATCAAAAATTTAGGGTACCCTTATGCTGCTCCGTACTCTGCCAAACAAAGGCTCCTCGGTGATGAGACACCGCTGCCCTCCAGAAACCCAGTGGACTAAAATGCCTGGTCCCGAAAGATTTTCCCTTATTTGATTGTATCTTATGTGACTGGATCTATCTGGCACATTGTCTTCACTGACCCTAAGCTCTCACCCCTACCTTTGCCAGGAAGGTTCTGGGGCCATGAAAGGCAATATCTGCAAAAAGACGGTGAAAATGTGGAAGTGAGAGCATGTGTCTCCACATGAATGCAGATTTCCCAGCATTAAAATATTTGAAAATATTTATAATAATCAAAGATTATTTTATTTCTAATGTTCTACTGTTTGTTTTTCTTTCTAAGGGTAGTAGATATTGAGGAAAAATGTCTATTTTAGAAAGCCAGTGTTGGACACCCTGTATCATGATTTGCATAAGCATGGATATTTGAGAGTTACATGTATTCATTGTGTGTCTCCCACCAATTTTTTGAGCTAGGGTCATGGTTAAGATTTCTTACTTTTTTTTTTTTTATTATTCCTAAATCATTTTGTGGAATTTTCTCCAACTACTTTAGAGCAAGGCACAGTAAAACCACCTCAGCTAGCACAGCGGCGGATAAACGGGTGGCAGTGAGTGCCTCGGAGGAGTGGCTGCAGCAGGGAGAGGGGGCACGGGAAGCTGGTTTCTGCCCCTTCGATGCACGGGACAGTCAAAATTGGGGGCTCTACAAGCCTCCAGGGATCTTCCTGTGGGATTGGAATGACTTTCCGAGAGACTCACAGAGCATATAAATGTCTGCGCAAGAGTCGGCAGTCACAAGAGTAAGTCTTTTTTCCACTTGTCAAATGGGAAATTACAGAAAGAAAAACAGGGACAAAATTATTTCCTACTTTTCTCAAAGCCAAACAAAAATCAATTTGGCCCTTCTTCTCTAAGGCAGAAATTCAAGTCAAATGTTTCCAGAACTTCCTTCAGGAAAGGCTGCGGTGTTCCTTTCTTACACTCTTACTGCGACGGTGCATCTCCGTGCTCCCATAGCCATGTGTGCCTCCTCCCCAGAACAGGCGCCGCTGGCTGTATTGCTGCCTGTTTATCCGGCCCCTCCCCAGCCCGGCCGTTTCCATGTCCCCCCACTTAGCACAGGGCCCGACTTGTCGCTGGGTTCATGAAATAGAAGTGAAATGAATGGATACTGCCAACTTTCAAAAGGAGAACTCCACCTGGCCTGGCTCAGCTCATCTAGGCTGCCAGAAGGCAGGGACGGAGCACCTGCTAGGGTTATGGTTCTTGGGTGGAGATGAATTTAGTGTCTCAGAGGCATCTTACATTAAGCAAGGCTTGGGAGTCATTCTGGGTGGCAAGACCCAGATGGAAAAATCAAGCTACAGCCGGCAGCAGCCAAGCTGAGGCAGAATAGAGAGCGGGGAGGCCAGCAGGCGCTGGGAGAACAGCAACGCAGGGGGGAGGGTGGGGAGGGAGGCGCACGGCTGAGCAGACAAGGTCTGCATCTGTGACCATATGTACCGCGAGATTTGAAACTACAGTCCTGTGGGCTTCACCCTGCTCATAAGATCTAACCCAGATCACTCGGTGGAGAAAACCCGACAGGATGGCGGCTTCCCCCATCTGTCTGCCCCATTGTGGCTCCTTCCCCATGTGTAGTTTTATTGGTCTGCTTTGTGTGTGCTTTAGAAAAAGTGACAACTGCATGAGATGAACAGGATGCTGGCTGCCGTCTGTAAGTAATGCTCCAGCTGTTGACTTAGCGCTCAGCTGCCTGATGAACCAGAGGTGGGATGAACCTACAGTGCTGCTGGAGCCAGGGAGAGGGGGCCTTGATCATTCGGCACATGCGACTATTCATGAGCGGCTCTCAGTCTGGCAGATAATGTGGGGTTGTGGGTGCTGGAGAGCCATAATTAAGGAGGGCTTCATAGCTTTCTCCAAAGTGTGAGATCATTTATGTCTTTTTGTTTTCAGCAACAGTGAATGGTTTACCTCCAATGACCGCCGAATCACTTCGAACCGCATTGGTGAGTGGCTCCCGTTCGTCCGTCTTCCCAAAGGGATCTGAAAGGAGTAAAACATGAGGCTTCATTCCTCACTCAAGGCACTGGCAGGAGGTCCACACAGTGGAGATGAGATGACACGCCTGTGGATTACACCGGGCGCTCTCAAATATTTGTGAGTTGGAGAGTTGCAAGAAACCCAAATAAACACACTCAAGCAAAGAACATTTGAAGTACCCTGCTCGCACCCCACAGCTCATGACCCTGGTAGTTTAGTTTGCAAGTAAGTTGCAGGAAAAGGGGTTGAACCCGATGATGACGTATCCTGCCCATGTGCCCTCAGCCTTCCCCTGACTTCTCCAGTTGCTTCTCTGGGCAGTTCCCATGCGTGACAAAGGTCTGTGACCCCCAGCACACACGCCTCTCTGCTTGACAGTTTTCTTCAGCTGCAACAGGGTTTGAGGTTATTGCCAGGGAAGAACAAAAGCACTGGAGAATTAAAGCCGCAGGAGCAACCACACCGATGACAGAGGCATTGTACAACGTGTTCACTGCCGTATACGGTGCGAGAAAAAGTGTCCAGTTTAAGGGCACGCAGAGCCCCAGGGCAGGCTGCTGGCAAAGCACCGAGGTGGGCGATGCACAGGCCACAGCAGAATTCAATCCCCTCTTTGCTCACAATTAACAAATTATTTGGCAATTGATAGTGTACTGCTTTGTGTCATCATTAGGGTTTCCATGTGTCATTTAAATGTTCTCATCTGTAAACTGGGGAAAATAATAGTCTCTACTTTATAAGGTTTTGAAGAGTTACACAAGATATTAGTAATATCTATGTTTTAGAACAGTGCCTGACACAATGTAAGTGCTCGCTAAATCTTTCTTATAATTTGGCTTATTATTAATTACATACACGTACACAAGTGTGAGTGTGTGAATCCTAGTCTCACCAGTGGCACCTCAATCTTCTGATGGAAAAGGCCGGAACTTACACTTCGTGTCCCATGGCACTTGCCACACTGCTGTGTAAGTACACGTGAGAGATGTAGGTAGGTATTTCTTGTGTGATTGAATGAATGGAGGGTGGTGGGTTATGCTGTTTGTGGGGTATGCAGAGTGTCTTTACCTAAAATCATGAATCTGGAGCTAGAAAAAATTAGCACAAGAGAGAGTCTGATGGGGTCAAACAGGAAGAGCACTGTGGGGAAAGAGGGGCTGGTTTGGGGCAGGTGTTCTGGACGGTGGCATTGATAGGGTAGGGCGATGG
The DNA here is from genome assembly GCA_004363605.1 of Indri indri. Taxonomy (NCBI): domain Eukaryota; kingdom Metazoa; phylum Chordata; class Mammalia; order Primates; family Indriidae; genus Indri; species Indri indri. The sequence goes on from RJWJ010023200.1 coordinate 7,692, forward strand.
AAAGGACTCGGACGTGGAACTTGACAACACTGTTAGTCATCTTTGCATGCTTAGATAGCACACGTGCACACACACACATGAACATACAAACACAGACAGATAGACATGTTACCGATGGATGACGGTACATGTGAGAGACAGAGGGAGGGAGGGCAGGCAAAGCGAAGGTGGAAAGTGAGAGGTCAGTAGAGAGGGGAAAGGAAGGAGAGAGGGGAAGGGGTAAGGCGGTGGGCAGGCAGAAGGCCGGGAAGAAGGAAGGGAAGCAGACAGGAAGGGAGGGAGGGAACTGCAACTATTTAGTGGCTAGATATTCTATATCCTGCTGCCCTCCAAAGACTGTTATTCTCGTGTATCCCTGTGCTCGCCCACCTTCCTGGAAGGCCTCCTGCTTCTTTACACATACAGTCACGCGCCACTTAATGATGAGAATATGTTCTGGAAATGCGTTCTTAGGGGACCTATACAGCGTGTTACTGCACTGAATGCTGCAGGCCGTGGTAGCGCAGTGGCAAGTATTTTGTATGTAAACATAGAAAACGTATAGTACAATGCGGTGTGAAAGATACCAGTGCACTTGTACAGAGCAGTTACTGTGAGCAGGGCTGGCAGGGCTGGCAGGGCTCTGGGTGAGCGCGGGGAGCGACTGCGGGGGCCTCGTGCATTGCCATGCTCTGCCGCGGACTTCATACACGCTGTGCACACTGGCTGCACTAAGTCTATTTACACAAGTCTTTCTTCAATAATAAATTAACCTCAGCTTACTGTCACTTTTTTACTGTATAAACTTTAAATTTTTTTAAACAGTTTGACTTTTTTGCAATAACATTTAGCTTAAAACACAAACACATTGTACAGCTGTATAAAAGATATTTTCTTTCTTTGTAGCCTTATTGTATAAGCTTTTTTCCTGTTTCTAAATATTTTATTATTTTTTACTTCAAATTTTTTTGTCATTGTTGTTAAAAACTAAGACACAAACACACATATTAGCCTTGGCCTGCACAGGGTCAGGATCATCAATACCACTGTCATCCGCCTCCACATCTTGTCCCACTGGAAGGTCTTCAGGGGCAACAGCAGGCATGGAGCTGCCATCCCCTGTGAGAACAGTGCCTTCTTCTGGAACCTGCTGAAGGACCCGCCTGAGGCTGCTCTTGAGGGGTAGGCTTGTTTTCACGGCATCGCTACAACCCGTGAGTAATGTGCTGGGCTAAGATGTTAGGGTGGCTACAACTTCACTGGGTCATAGGAAGTTTTCAGCTCCGTTATAATCTTACAGGACCACTGTCTTACACAAGGTCCTCCATTGACCAAAACGTCTTTACGTGTGGCATGACTGCATTCGAATCTTAACCATCCAGCTGGGTTTAGAACACAGCCTTTTTTCTTGCTCCAACTTACATTGGTTTCTCCCTTAGTTCATGTTTATAAACCAACGTACCTTTGATTTTAGCCCAGATTTCTCCATTCCTAGAATATTTTGCTGGTGATGTGTAATACACATCACCCTCAGTTTATTATTTCTAACTCTCTAGTATTTATTGAAATCCACCCTGCCTCACCCATTCCTTCCCGTGGAAGCCACACTAAAGTCTCTGAGCCGCACTCTCCCTCATTCCTTCTGCCTCCTGCCCCACCCCACTGTTTCCCCATGTGGTTTTGAGAACTGCAAGTAATAAACTTTCCTTTCAGAGGCAGTCATCTCCGCGTCTGTCACCTTACGTCTGATTACAACAAACCCCAGACACATTTCAAGATTTCCAAAATGATGGTGACTAAGAAAAGACAGAAAAGTTACTTTAGGGAGTGGCAAAGCAAGACAACATATATGGATATGGTGCTGGAAATTTAAAAATTTTCCTATTAAATAGGAAATTTAAAAATTTTCCTGTTTTTAAAAAAGGCTGATTTAATTTTTTTTGGTTACATATCCAGAGGTAAGATTCTAGTTTTAATTCTTTTGAGAAACCTGCGTACTGTTTTCCATGTGGTTGCGCCAGTTTACCTCCCCGCCAAGAGCATGCAGGAGTTCCCTTTTCTGCACATCCTCCCCAACACTTCTTACCTCTTGTCTTTTTGACAATAGCCATCCTGAGGGGTATAAGGTAATCTTGTGGTTTTTGATTTTCATTTCTCTGATGATTAGTGATGATATGCATCTTTTCACATACCTGTTGGCCATCTGTATGTCTGTTTTTGAAAAATGTCTATTCAAGTCCTTTCCCTATTTTTTAATTGTTTTTTTTTTCTTTTTTTGGTATTGAGTTGTATGAATTCTTTATATGTTTTGGATGTTAATCCCTCATCAGACATATGATTTGAAAATATTTTCCATTCTGTAGGTTGTCTTTCCATTTTGTTGATTGTTTCTTTTGCTCTGCAGAAACTTCTTTAGTCTGATATAGTTCCATCTTTTTTTCTTTTGCTGCCTATACTTTTGGTGCCATATCCAAAAAGATTATTGTCAAGACCAATGCCAAGGAGCTTTTTCCCTATGTTTCCTTCCAGGATTTTACAGTTTCAGGTCTTACATTTAAGAGTAAATCTATTTCAAGTTACTTTATATGGTGTAAGACAAAGATTCAATTTTATTCTTTTGCAGGTGGATATCCAGTTTTCCTGCCATGATCTATTGAATAAGCAATCTTTTCTCCATTATGCATTGTTGAAACCCTTGCCAAAAATTAGTTGAACATATATGCTGGGTATATTTCTGAGCTCTCTATTCAGTTCCATTGGTCTATGTGTCTGTTCGTATGCCAGTATCATGCTCTTCTGATTAATACAGCTTTGCAATATAGTTTGAAATCAGGGAGCGTCATGCCTATGGCCATTTGCATTCATGTGTTAATTGTAGCATTATTCACAGTAGCCAAGATATGGAAATAACCTAAGTGTCTGTCCATGGATGAATAGATAAATATATTGTGATATGTGTGTGTGTGTGAGTGTGTGTATATATGTGAGTGTGTATATATATATATATATATATATATATGCTGAATATATCTAGCATTTATACATATACTGAATAACATTCCATTGTTTTGTAGATATATATCACAATATCTTTATTTATATATAAAAACAATGCAATATTGTTCAGCATTATATAATACAAGGAGATAGTGCCACTTGTGACAACATGAACAAACCTTATTTCATTGCATCAAATGAAATAAGCCAGACGCAGAAAGACAAATACTGTATGATCTCACTTATATGTGGAATCAAAAAAAGTCAAACTCATAGAAGCAGAGAATAGAACAGTGGTTTCCAGGGGTTGCAGGGTGGGGGAAATGGGGAGATGCTGGGTAAAGGTACAAACTTACTTAGAAGATGATTACATTTTGGTGATCTAATGCATAGCATGATGACTGCAGTTAATCATACTACATTGTTTACCTGAAATTTGCTAAGAGAGTAAATCTCAAGTGCCCTCACCAGAAACACACCCACAAAGGGTACTTGTGTGTGATAATGGATGTGTTGATTAATTTAATTGTGGTAATAATTTCACAATTTCATATATTTATCAAATCATCACATTGTATACCTTGAATATATATAATTTTTATTTTTCAATTATTCTTCAATAAAGCTGGAAAAAATAAGTCTGATTTTAATCACATAGAATATATTAGTTCGGCAACCAGCTCGCTGCCTTCTTGTTCCCTAAACACTTCCATCCTTGTAGCAGTAGCCACTTAAACAGTAGTGACCATGTACTCACACATGCCACGCACACTATGCACTATTATATATGTATACAACATATAATATATGCAACTATGCATTTAATTATAAGTACTCACCGTATTAACAGTAGAATTGTATTAAATATATTAAAAAACACCCATAAGAAATCAGTCACAGTTTTTAACCACCTGTAATTACACGAGGTAAGGAATTGCATCGTAATAGCCAGACCTTTAACCTGGAAGCTTCTCGAAGACACTGAGAGGAGAGCTAGTGAGGTGAGTTCCACTGGGCATTCTCTGGAATGTACCTGATGAAGAATGCACAGTGGTCACGGCATTCACATCTGAGTCCACCATGGAGCCACAGCTGGATTCCGTCAAGGTCCCGTGGACAGTCACAGGCGCGGCGGTGGAGTGGCGCAGGGCCGCCTTCAGCGGTGCTACGTGGTTGTACTGCACTGAAGACATGCATCCAACGAAGCCCAGGCTGTTTGCCTTAGCAACTTCAGAGTCCAGTCTGGGATTCTCTGCAACGTAAAAGACAATCGCAAGTCTTTTTCTTCCCCCAAACTATGCTGTGTTCCTCTTTGAGTAATGTCTAAAATTACAGAAATCACCTTGTTATTTTTTCACTAACGAGAACCCTCCCCCACCTCTCTTCACCTCCTCTCCCCAGCTCCACCCTCACTACAAGCATCAGTATATCAACCACATTTCACAGAAAACTGCTAGGGCCACCTCTGGTTTGAAATAAAAATGTTCCAAACTTCTAAATTTTCATTCATGTATTTTATGAACTGTAACAAAGATAATAAATCTGTTCTGTACTCTAGATATTTTATAGAATTTGTATCATTATCGCTGTCACCATTTATCTATGGAAGGTGGTGATTAGTGCAAGCACACTACAAAGCACATTATAGCATTTTACTCAAAAATTTACTGGGAAAAAAAATGAAGAGTTAGACAGAGAAATTAGCAGTCAAAGTTGTCCTCCCAGAGATTTACCATGTTCATTGTTTTAGGTCAGCTGTATAGACTGACCTTCTATTCATGATTTCTCCCTGCTTGGTCCTGCCCACGGAACTGACTGGTGAGCACAGGTGTTTTATGACAGCATTAAACTTCCCAAAGTATCTTTGAATCTTTATAAAAGATGAAAATGCAATCATTCGAGATTCATAGCAAGATCGAATGTCTCATTTTCTTCAAGATTTGTGGTGAGATTACTTAGAATCCTATTTTTTTCTCTTAAAAGGGGTCATTGGAACAAATTGCTGTGATGCAATTCCATAAAACTGCAATGAATAATGAGCCATTTTTTAAGGTGTAATAGTTTTAACATACCTAGATGGCTCCAATGGTTATTTTATTGTGATAAGATAATTTGTTTATTTTCTGGAAGGGAGCAAGGACTTTCCCATCTACCAGTACAAATTCTATACTTAGACAATCCATAAATTGTCAAAGAATGTCTCTATTGATCTGTAAGCACGTGTTATGTTGGCAGCATTAAGGAGAAGACGTGAGGATGTGGAAGGAAATGAGAAATTAACCTACCTTAATAAGGCCTTTGCTATTAATACTTCTGGCCTCATTTTACTGTCCCCAATAAACTTAACCAATTTTTTTTTCTTCAAGAGCTAAGTTTATTTTGACATGTTTTTATGCTCCAAGTCATTTAATGCCAATACCCCTCTGGCTTTGGCTAATTATTATGAAGAAGAACTTAACCAATTTATTATCCCTCTCTTCTTAACATAATAAAGAAAGAAACCAGGCCAGGCACCATGGCTCACTGCTCTAATCCTAGCACTCTGGGAGGCTGAGGTGGGAGGATCATGTGAGGCCAGGAGTTCAAGACCAGCCTAAGCAAGAGCAAGACCCTGTCTCTACTAAAAATATAAAAAAATAGCTGGACGTGGTGGTACAGACTGGAAGTCCCAGCTACCTGGGAGGCTGAAGTAGGAGGATTGCTTGAGCCCAGGAGTTTGAGTCTAGAGCAAGGTAGGCTGACACCACTGCAGTCTAGTCTAGGAGACAGAGTGAGACTCTGTCAAGAAAGAAAGAAAGAAAAAGAAAGGAAGGAAGGAAGGAAGGAAAGGAGAAAGCAAGCAAGCAAGCAACCAACCAACCATGTATATTAATGTCATGTGGCTGCTGTGAGAAATTACTACAAACCAAACAGCTTAAATTAAGCAACTTAAAACCCAAATGTATTATCCTGAAGTTCTGTAGATTAGAAGTCTGACACAGCTCTAATGGGGCTAAAAGCCTAGGTGTCAACAAGGCGGAACTTCTACAGGCTCTGGGATACTCATTTCTCTGCCATTTCTAGCTCCTCAAAGCCACCCCCACATTCTATGGCTTACAGCCCCTTCTCCATCTTCAAGGCAAACACTGTTTCATTTCTCTTTTCCCTAATCACTTCGACCTAGAACTCTCTCCTGCCTCCTTCTTTCACTTTGAAGGACCCTTGTGATTACATTGGCTTCATCCTGATAATCCACGGTAATCTCTCTATTGTAAATACAGCTGATGGCAACATTAATTCCATTTGCAACCTGAGTCTTCTCTGACACACAACTAACAAATCCATGGGTCTGGAGATTAGGATGTGGACATTTTTGTGGGTCTACAAGTCCACGTCTGAGGTTCTGTGAGAACTTTCCAGGTAACGACAATGAAAATCCAGCGAAGAGCTGAAGTGTCACTCTTCCTCAAGTACAAGAGAGCGCTGAGGGATGCAAGGAAACTTTGGTCTTCCAAATACTCAAATAAATATCCTACAGTGATTGATGGTACATATTTGCAACTTACTCATGAAAGGATTACATATGTTTATTTTTATTATGAGCTTTAAAAGACTGTGTCCCACGTGAGGCTTCTCACACGTTGTGCAACAGTCTTCCAGATCAAAAAGCTTTGATGGACTGGATACAATTTGCACGACTTCCATGTGCCCAGCTACAATTCCAAATACACATTAGCTACTGATTGGTAGTTAGCAAGGGGCAGAGCTAGAGATCAGAAGTATTTAGAGGAAAAAGCAGAAGACAAGAAAAGGAACTCATAAGTTGTCATAAAGTTTTTACATTGTAGGATTTCAAAATAGCGGAAAGTGACATAGCATTCTAGCTTTGCCTGAAGTGTCTAAGTCAAAATTGACAGATCTCATTCCCAGAACTCAGTTGGAAAGGAGCCTACATTGATGTCAAGGTCCTTGGAGGACATCACTATAGTGACTGTCATGAGTACAAGCTCCAGGTACAAGAATAGGAACATAGATAAATCAGGGGAATGCCAGAAAGTGACATTCTCGTTTCAAAGGAATAAATGTTTTAAATAAAGCCTTATCTCTAGAGTACTGTGTTTATTCTAGAAGTATAATTAGGATGGAGATCTTGAGGTATTTCTGGAAAGCAATAAAGAGAGCAAAAAATGTGCTATGAGAAAACACTCTCAGTATGAGGCCTGAGGTAACAATGTCTTAGATTTTTACATAGTGGAGGGGCAAAAAAAAAAAAAAAAAAAAAAAAAAAAAGCAAAAACAAAAACAAAAACAAAAACAAAGTTAGGATGGTTCCGAATGACTTTTGCTTCTTATAATAGTGCTAACTAATATGTGGGAGGGAATAATTATTTGCTAAGAAGAATTTTTTTAAACAGTCACAAAAAACTCAACCTTCACCACTCATCAAGTAGTTACAACACTGTAATAATTATTGTTAAAATATTATTTTTATTGCCCTCCAAAGTTTTCCCAAGTGTATGTTATCATTCTTCAAAATTTACATATGAGGCAACTGATACTCGGAGAAGTAAGGGAGGTTTTGGAGGTCCCATGGCAGAGTGAGATTTAAACCTGTCGTTATGACTTTAAATGCCAACACTTTATCTAAGCAATGCTGCCTCCATAAAATCTCCAAAATATCTTCCATATAGAGTAAAATAATTTTACATAAATTATCTAAAAAGAAATAGGCTGCAAAAATTAAGGAAAACACAAGTTATTTTGGTTGAATGCCTCACAAAATTCACTGAACTCTCTATTAAAGAGAAAATGTATTTCCTAATCCATTTTGTTCAGTTTTTAGGTCACAATTGCATTAGATTCCTATGGAGTTGGGCGGGGGGCGATTTTTGTGTTGAACTAGAGAATGAACATCGAAGACAAACTTCATACTGAATGTGGCTACTCCAAGGGCGATAGGATGGGAATGCAAGCCAAGGACCCACCGCTGAAAAGTACCATGCTTTTCTGGATTTTCTGCTAACATATAAAAATCTCATCCAAACAAGAATTACAAGGTTTCTTCACAACCTATGCCCCCGCCTTTCTTACAAAAGAAAACTTGTGTCATGTCCAAACATCTTATTTAAAATTAATTTAGTTTCTCCCTCTCCATACACTTTAAATATCATCAAAATACAGTTACCGATTTTCTCTTGGTTCTGTTAATAGAATGCCCTCAGACAGTGACGTAGAAGCAGCATGGGCAGCAGGTGCCGGCTGGAAGTTGGATGAGCCTGAATCGGTGACTCCCGTCCTTGCACATGTGACTTGTTTCCCCATTTCCGAGCTTCAGTTTTATCCATTATAAAATAGTGGTAATAGCACCTACCACACGAATGGTGGTAGAAATACATATAATAATATAAGCATAGTTCATAGCTCAGTAGCCATAAATGCATTTTTGATATTTTTATTTGTTTGTTTATGTTTTGTATTTTATGTCGTATAGCATGATGTTTTGATACATGTATACACTGTGGCATGGCTAAGTCAAGCTATTTAACATGCGTATGACCTCACATATTTACCCTATTTTTTGTGTGTGATGAGAACACTTAAAAATCTACTCAGCAATTTTCATGTATTCAATATATTGTTATTAACTGTGGTCACCATAATGTACAATAGATCTCTTGAATTTATTCCTTCTAACCGAAATTTTGTCTTCTGATTAACAGGACACAATAAATGCATCGATTAGTAGCAGTAAGTAGTAGTAGTAGTTATAGTAATAGTTTCATTTACTATTCCTACTGTTCATCAGTTCCAAACTCCTCTGCCTGGATGCAATGCCCCTTGACATGCCCAAGTGACATTGCATTTGGAACGAAGATGTAAAGGCTGATGTGCTTGCTGTGAAATCTGTTTATTAAATTTCCACTTTCTACTGACTCACAATTGAATAACTGCAGTACTCAAACTTTCAATGACTAAGTTAATAAATTTATCACAGACTAACTTTTCCAGGCACTTAAAAACTTGACTTTCTGCATTAATTTGCAAACGCCCTTATTTCTTCAAAGAAAAGCTATGCTCCTCTGTTAAACCCAATGGATCTGAGATGCACAGAAAGTTTCACAGAACCTCTTTGCCCCAGAATGTATAACACTTCACACAGTCGCAACTGTTTGACAGGAAGATAGTGATAGAATGAATCCAGGCTAATTTTATGCAAGCAGATTTTTGTGAGGCTTTTTATATTATAAAAAGAAGAAAAGATCAGCAATTTGCTAAAAATAGGCATTGCTCTAGGCTGTAACATAACATTGGCTGCATGTCAAAAGTCATTTATGACATTTGAATCTCGCAGTGTCACAATCCAAGTCAGGCAGACTAATACAACCGGGATGTATAAGAGTAAAACGTTGTACCAAGATAAAATATAAATAAAGGGAACTGATGTTAATGGAAGGTACGAGCAATATATACAAGTAAAGAGTTTTTCCTCTGGAATCCATCGTTCTGTCAGGTAAGGGTCAAACAATTCTGACAACCGAGCTATTAGGAAGTATTCTAAGTCCAACAACAGTGTCCCTCAGATTAATACTTCAATCCTGAAAGGGGAACATCAAACTGCATTAAACACACACATGCATGCACACACACAGACACACACATACAAACTTGGCATTTGCTTAATGCTTTTATGCTTTTCTTGGTATACTCCTTTGTGTGTCCTATGTGAATATTCCATCCTTCTGAAATGAGAAAGGGTGAGATAATTATACTCAATTTCCAGTTAGGAAAGACAAGACACATAAAGTCCAATAATTGTCTAAAGCAAATTTCCCAGTCCATGGCCAGTTGGGGCCTGGAACCTAGGTCTCTTGGCCCTTACTCTCCCCTTTTTTCTATTAGGCCATGCTCAGCAGCTTTCTGTTCATATGGATCATTGACAAGCTGAAAAGAAACCTCCTTAGCCTGACTTGCCGCCACTCACTGACGCCCATTCTCCCCTCTCCCCCTCCAGCCCTGCCTGCGCCCCATCTGGCTCTGTGCTCTCCCCTAAATAGGAGCACATTGTTCTCTCTATCCATCCGAAAGGCCTTGCCGTCTCTTTATGACCTGGATAACTTCTACTCCTCCTCTGCAAAACATACATCTATTTATTGGCCACCTATGACAACCGCAGTTCTCTGTGTGATGGTGGACTCACAGTGGCTAGCAAACAGATATTCCCCCTGTGAGCTTTCAGTCATTTTGGAGGATTAATTTAACAGGCCAGCAATGATTTCAGGCAATAAATCTTACAGTAGATGGAGATCATTGTGGCTGTGGGAGTGTGGAAAGGACCCCTGACACACTCTGGGGCAGCAGGGATCAAATAGAGAAGGCAAAAGAACTTCAAGGAAAATGTATTAAAACCCTATATTTGTGGATCTCTATTCATTGAGTAGGTGTGGTTGGGGTGTGTGTGTGCAAAAATTTACATTTTTAAAAACACAGTCTTAGGCAATTATGATATAGATTGTTCATGGTCCACATTTGGAGAAACACTGATTTAGGAAATAATGCTTAGAATAAATGTATTTAAATAAATAGAGGGTGGGTAGGATGTTTAAATAAATAGAGGGTGAGTAGAAACAAAGCAAAATCTGTACAAGGCATAGAGGGAGAAAGTGTATCCATTTAAGACACTGAAAAATAAGGTTAACTCTGTTTTAAATAAGGCAAAGATTATGTTGAAGAGATAAGAAGGAGCCAAGTACCATCAAGGACTTCTGTGTTCCCGAGGCACTGCGCTCACCTCTGAGACACTGCTCCTCCCTCTCGTAAGGTCTGTCCTCCCTTCCTGCTCTCAGAAAGCCCGTCCCTTCCAGCGCTTCATTCTCATCCATCGAACACAGGCCCCAACACACAGAGTGAGTGCTTAGTTAACATTAGTAAAATAAATTAATGAATGAAAATACTAATAGTCCTCAATATCAACAGTAATGCAGCCTAATCAGTGATATTTGTATACAGATATCAAACTTGTACAGTCTGCACATTATAAACATACAGCTTCTTTACTTTTACATTTACACTCACACGTGTTACCCAGAACTCTCTCCTCGATGACGCAGGCCATGTTCTGATCAGAACTTCATTAATGTCTCCTGTAGCTCTGCCAGGACTACACACGGGGTGTTTCTCTGCATTAGTCTTAGCATTTTGGTACCTGAAGCCAAACAAACTGTTGATATGGAGCCTGAGTAGCCATGTGAGTCTGGTTGCTACGTGTCTCAGAGTCTCGGCCATTTGTGAGGGCCCCACACAGTCTACAAGGCAGGGCCTATGCACTAACTCTTCAGACTGCCAAAGAGGCTTGTCCCAAAGGTGACATGACAGGTGCCTTCCCTTCAGGTATCAGGCTGAAAGTCTCCTCCTCACAGAAGACTTCCCTGGGCACCTTCCTAAGGAGTATATCCTCCCTCTTCCCATTGTCCAATTCTCTGCACTGAGACCAACTGATTTCCCTAACTATTTCCCACAAACTTTGTAATTGCATGTGTTTCCATGTGTGTCATTATTGATTCATCTTTTATATTCCACTGTAGACCATAAATTTCATGAAGAAAGTGAACCTATTTTGTTCACAATTAATTATCTATTTTCTACAGCACCTTGGACACAGAAGTTGAGAAATAAACATTTTTGGATGATTGACTAGGTCTGCATTATGCAAAGTCTGGCATGTCGTAGGTCTTCCATGACTCTTCTCTAAGTAAAATGCATATGCACAGATAGATGGATGATGAAGAGATAGCTACTAATGATACAATACAAGAAGCCAAACAAAAAGTCAATGCAGTAAACAAAATTCTACCATTTGAGAATTCATCATTTCAGCTGAACAACTCACTGGCTTAACTAATTTTTCACTTTTTAATTGGGTTGCTTGGTTACATGCATTATGTAAAGACCCCTCTATGGATATAGGACAGTGACTACTGCATCTGTGAAACCTTAGCAACATAACCAAATTTAAAAATTCTAGGTATCATACTCCCAGTGCTAATTCTGCTTATTTTCCATATATAAATCACTTTTCTGGCTTTAAGACTGGGATTTGCAAGTTGATGTAGAAACACATTCTTTTGGGATTGAAAGAAACAAAAAGAGTTCCTCCTCGGGTGTTCATTATTGATTTGATTTGAGTTCAGAACCAAGTGACTCTTGTGGACTAGTTTATACCTATTTGATTTATTCCGTTAAAGGAAATGATCAAAACAGATACTGTGTGTCCCAACAGAGAATCTTATAGCAGAGTTCAAAAATAACCTATAAAAATACACTCTACTCTAATGGGGAATTACAAGTTGTGGAGTTAACAACAATAAAAAAGTAAAAGTCATATTAGGTACCTTCAGTGATTTGATGTTTTCTTTATTGCAGAGGTAGGCATAAATGTAAATCATATTAATATTTATTAGGAGACTTTAAAATCAGGAAACACAAAATCCACCTCACAGGGATCTAAACAATACAAGGATTAATTATGTCTCATAACAAGATCTAGAGGCAAGGAGAGTTCTGGGCACAGAACGTCAGGGCTCCCGGTCCCTGTGGCTATCTCATTCTCAGGATGCAGGGAGGTGATCCTGCAGTTCCAGGCATTATATTCAGGTGCAACAATGTCCCAAAGCAAGAAAAAAAAAAGTCTAATGTCTGTGTCTCTATTTAAAAATGGAAAATCCTTTCTCAGCACCACGTATGCTCAGCAACCTTGCAGAAGTCCTCTGATTAGCCAGACTGTGTCATATTTTTATGTCTAATTCAATCACTGGCAAGAAAAATGGACCACAGTCATTTCCTTAGACCAGAAGTTTTCAAACTTTTTGGTTTTAAGATTCCTTCCCAGTTTAAAAAAAAAAAAAATCCTGAAGTGATTTTGGATATCTGTATCTACTTCATTATCTATCTATGTCTACTCCATTAGAAATTAAAACTGAGAAACTTTTAAAACAAGAACCCACAACACACACTCCACTTGCTATCCCAGTGATGACATCATCACACATAGTGTAGCCTCTGAAAAACTTCACTTTATAGGGGTAAGAGAATGAGAGTAAGGAAGGAAAATAATGTCTTTTATGAAAACGAAGATGGTTTTGTCCCAGGGGATTCCATGAAAGGATCTCAAGATCCACCCCCAGAACCCCCGGACCACACCTGGAGACCCACTGGATCAGACCAATTGGGAGGAATTCTCAGGGATTGCGGATGGAGGTAACCTTCCCAGGAGCATAGACTTTATGGAAGAGCATGAATACTTGTGCAAAATTGGAATTCTGTTAGGAAGGGTGAAGGGAACGAGAATGGATGTTGAGTAGGCAGCCAACACTGTCAGTTACGTACATGCAAGGCAATCTCTGAAAGCCAAGCAAGCTTTCAACATTCACTTATACTTAGTTTAAAAGATGGTCATTTTTGATGAGTCATGTACTGACCTCTGTAAAGGTACTGATGTCTGATATATATGTACACACATGTATATGTATATGATTTTATCACACATATTTTTATAAAATATACATGTTTTTCAGTTTAAAAGTCAGTTATTTTTGGGACATCTTATACTGACCTCTGTAAAGATCCTGATGTCTAGACTGAATGAAGCCTAAATGTGGCTTCTGTCAATAGGGAAAAGTGGAGCTTTTCTGGGGACTGAATGGAGCCCAGCCATAGGCAAAACTATCCCACAGGTGATAATTATACACACTGACACTTTTGTTTTCCTGGTGCCAGGTCTCCTTCATTCTGGCGCTAACATGTATCATGCATCTTGAACTACCAGAAAATGGTATGTGCCACTCAGCTTGACCTCTGTTATACTATTCTGTAATAATACTAAGACATGCTAATTACTGAGCTTCTATTAATACTAGATTATGTGGTGAACCATTATGCAGACAAATGGTTAATGATGGCTTTAAGACTTGGAAAAGACAAAACATTGCTTTGACAAAAAAATTTAAAGGTCATGGGACTACCATAGTTTTCCTCATGAATTATTGAGATCACTTTACCCAGTTTCGGTTTGTGTGTTCACTTCTGCCACCTAGCAGTACTAAGTAAAGTGAGGTCTTCCTGCATTGTATCTACCATGAATGGGTCACTTAACATGTGCCAAATGTTCCTTTAAGTACCTTATGACAATGGAACATCTTCTGTGTCACTCTGCCCATTTAAAGGCAAGAAAACAGAAACAAGCAATATGCCAGTAGCTGCCAGTAAGTGGTGGAGCTGGGATTTGAACCCAGTGTGTGCAAGCCCAGTCCCCGGCTGGAGGATGCTACACTGGCTTCCTTTTGTAATGGGTAAAGCTTCTAGAACACCAGTAATGCACCAGTATTTGTGCTGCTCAAGTTAAATGAGTACCTGTGTGTGATGATCACATTATAACAACCTTGAAAGACAGGAACCACTAATCTTTGCACCACAGATGAAAGAAATGAAGGCTTGGAGAGATTACGTAACTTGTCCAAGGTCACGCAGTGAATGGTGGAATCTGGTTCCAGACAAAAAGTCTGAGTGTGGCAAGTATGGACACTCAATATCCTTTGTCGATTGGCTGTGTTCAGTGAGTGGACCTTCGAATTCATCTCTATATACTTTTCTCAGACTTCGGTAAATAGTTTTCCCCTGAACTTACTAACCTTCTCCAGCAAAGCTTTCCCATCCCAGAGAGCAAAACTTCCTTCCTTCCTGATGAAAGGAGATGTTAACTGGTGAACTAATGGGTGATAATGTTGGATAATTGCCAACTGTGCTCTTCTTCAAGATAGCATACTTATCTGTCAAAAAGAGTCTTCAAAGCCTTCATGAATAGAAGCAGCAAATTTCTGGGATTTCAGTATAAGAGGCATTTTAGAAATAGTGCGTTTTGCAGCTTGCTTCAAATCACAGCACAAATTTGATTCAGTAAATACTAATTGAGGCTGAACTGAGCACAAAGCACTGGTTACTCCGTCTGCATGAAGGCTGGCTGCTCACCACGTGGAGCAGGCGCCGCAATCACAGGGCGGCACTCGCGTGGGGATTGCCCAGCCGGACGTCTCTCCGGCAGGACTCCTACCCACAGTGCTCCCTCCGTAGCCTACAACACTCTCCATCTACAGCTCTTGCTTCAGAGTTCACCTGATGCTTCCCCGGTTAGTCTCTTGAACTGTTTTCTTTGACACACACTGAGGTGGCCACCAGCGTTAACGGAGCGCAGACCGGTTGCAATAACCCTCATGTGATCAAACGTAAGTTCATCTACTGACTAGTGCATAGTGCAAGGGGCCCAGGAAGGATAACCGCCGCCCTCAAAGTCATCAGTTCTCAGCAGAGTAGAGCATTGTTCTGTTACAGTTTTTGGATTTGACTAAAATGGAAGCATTTCCTTTCTTCTTTGTCCATCTGATTCCAGAGAGTACAGAATCATAAATTATCCCCGTGAGTTATAATTTGCATTTGACTACATGTATCAGGAAAAAAAATTAATAAAAACAGTGGCCCAAATAAAGGCAGAGTTTATTTTATTCACAGTTAATGAGAAATCTGATGTTAGGTGGCTCGGTGTTGGTGTTAATATCTTGCCTCCTGATACCATCAGAGACCCAGCATTCTTTTTTAGATTTACACTCCCCTGTCCATAGACCATAGCCTTTGTCTTTCTCCTAATAAGACGACTGGAGGAACTCCAGACATCACCCCTGTGTTCCAGGCAGAAGAAAGCAGGGACGGGGAAGGGGCAAAGGGTACATACTTGCTAAGTCAGGCCATTTGGAAAACCCTTGTGACTTCTGTTTGTCAAGGACAATGTCCCGTAGCCACCCTTAACTCAGTGGAGGATAGGAAATATACCGTTTTTAACTAGGAACTTTATTCTCTCAAAAACAATAAACAACAAAAAACAGCACTGCATTAAAGTGAGAAGAGAAGGAGAGTGAGAACTGAACGTTGGAAGGCCGTTAACAGTCACTGGCTCAACTCCCTTCTGATACGTAACCTTTCTTCTCTGTTCTCTCCTTCATTTAAACAGTTACGCAATTTCCCCTCTAAAACCAGGTTTTTACCACCAATGAATCAGCCTCCTTGGTTCAACACTCACCTCTCATAGTTATTAAGACTGAATCCTTGGCCAACTTGCATGATATACTTTGGGCTCAGTTTTCTTATCTATAAAATGGGGGTGAATACAACAGTGCCCACATATAGTAGATTAAAGAGGGCAGCAGTCTTTGAGACGCTTCCACCAGGAGGCAGGGTCTATTTCCCTTCCCCTGGGACCTGAGCTGACTTGCAACTGCTTTTTCCACTGGACACATTGGAAATGATGCTCTGCCAGTTCCAGAACTAGCCTCAGGGGGACTGGCACCGTCTTCCTGAGAGACACCATGCGGAGAGGCCCTGGGACTACGTGGAGAAAGAAGGGCCGGTGGAGCTCAGCCCTCCAGACGTCCCTGCAAAGCCACCAAGCATGTGAGCCATTCCATTTAGATCCTCCAGACTGGCCCAGGCACCAGCCAAATATCACCAAGTGACTTAGTCAACATCATAAGGAGCTGAAGAACCCACCCAGCAGCCTCTACCCAAATTCCTACTCCACAAAATGGATGTCCGTTTAAATTACGGGGTGGTTTAACACACAGCAGTGGATACCAGCAATTTTTCCACAGCTTATTGCCTGGTGCATGGCAAATACTCAACAATGTCTAGCTCATAGACCTTCCAGGGTCTTAAGCACCTATCTGTGAAGACCTCAATGCAGGTTTCTGTCTTGCATGCACCTGCCCAGAACTAAATCTGTTCTAATTAGCCTTTCAGATAATATTTTAGTTGGGGTCAGCCATTTCATTATGCCTTCTTTCATATACTAATTTATTCTCTCTAAAATTGTAAGTTCTGTGAACTGGGGTTTATGCCTTATAAGCCTTTCATTAAAGGCTACATGGCATAGTGAAATAAATATGATCTTCTGTGTCAGACAAATCAGGCTTTGCATACCAGGTCAGTCAATTAATGAATGGATGGCTACTGTTGTAGTCTGAAATCACTCTGAAGCAGACCCGAAGGCAAGCAGCCGAGTGCAAGTAGTTTATTTGAGAAGTGAAGCAAGCACTAGGGCAGCGGCGGAGGAGATGAGGATGGGAAGCAAACATACATGGTGCATCATCAGACCCACTAGCACTGTGGGGAACAAGAGCTTAATCTCACTAGGAAAACCCTGGGAGCCAATGAGGAACACGCACATCAGACTTATCCCAACTGATGGCACAAGAGCTGGGGTATTAATACACCAGCTCACATTACAGTTGGCTTAGGGTTATTCTCAGCAGGCGCTAAACCCCTGGCACTTCTGGCTTGCCACATAGACAGGCAAAGCATGCTCCTGTGACCAAAGAAAGCTCTCAGCAAAATCTCAGATGCCACACGTAACTGAGCTGGCGTTGAAGTGATAAAGGCAAGGAGTGAGGACAGAGCACCAGCAGCATCTGCTAGAGCAAAGTTGGACACGTTACGAACCTTGATTTCCTCATCTCCCAGATCAGGATAAAAATAATGAACCCAAAGAGCTATTATACTGAACTCTACGTACATTGCTTCTAATACTCCTGAAGTCCTGCCCTTTTAAATTTCACAAATACCAGGGAATAGAGTTGAGGAAATAGCTGACATGCAATAAATGACAGTTGACTAGAACTCAGTGATTCTACTAAAAAAATAACAGTACATGGCTGTCTTTAATATACTTATTCCCAGCATCCTGGAAATAGCAGAGATAACAGTGGGGATAATATTGTCTTGGCTTAAATCACTCAAATATTTTAACAAGAACTAAAAGAAAAAAATGCTGATTGAGAGGAAAAATTTATATGGAATTATGACAATAGAAGTGAAAAACATGTTACCATTTTTATCATAGCAATTATTGACTTAGCACTAACGGATTAGAAGCACATAGCCTTAGTTTAATCAGTAAACATCAGCTATATCATAAAGGAGCACTTGAGAGAATGCCTACGAAAATATTCCACACTGTAATCAAAAACATAAAACCACAGCTTGGAAAAAAGCTCTCTAGGAAAAGACAAGGAAAATGCTGTATTTAAGAATTCCTTCCTGTTTAAAACTACCCATGGCTTCCCAATATATTTAGCATAAAATAAAACAAAAAAACCATCTTGGATTTTAGGACTTGGACCTGCCTGTTTATCTCATCCCGCCCCCACTGCCTTCACTGTAGCCTCGTTGTGCAGAACCGGGCTGTACACGGGGACTCCCCAGAGAAAGGATGTGATAACAGAGAGAGAGCTAGTAGGCATGGGGACTCTCATCTGCCAAATTTTCTTTCCAGTCTGAATTTCACAGGCATTCTTTCTTCCGTTTCCATTTCCAGATTTCCCATCTGTAAATGCCTCCATATAGCATCTAAATATTAAGCAATCACTGTG
>RJWJ010023201.1:0-26095 GCA_004363605.1 Indri indri
GTAGTATGTGCTTCTTTATCAGAGCATTAATATAAAAGTCTACTGGCAGTTCTAATAACTACTGTAATTTTGTTATAGTGATGACTATAAGGGATATTTGGGATATCTGTGATTTTGGTAAAAAAAATTCATGAACTGCTTGCACCATCTGTTGCCTATATTCGTAATGGAAGGAAATGATAAACTTCAGTTAGAAGTTAATGAAAGTAAAGACATATTTTTCTCCATCGAGTTCTAGCCTTAGTCTCCATTGTGGACACAGGGTTAGCTGAACTCCCTGAAAAGATGTGGGTGCTTCCGAAAGCAGTGTTGTTCCTGACCTTAGCTTCCTTTTCTACACTCTACTGCCTCTACCTCGAGCTCTTAGATTCTTATTTTTTACCCTCTATTTTACAGCAAAGGACAGTAGTCCAAATTTGCTTCATTTATACCAAAAATATGAAAGAAGGAGAAGCAAAAAGGATTGTTTGGATTCATACTCCCTCCATCAACCAAGGCACCAAGATGTTAGGCCTTGTGGGAAACAGGGTGTCTCTAGTTTCCTAGCCTGGAAAGTCCCCTCCCTGAAGTTGTAAGTGTAGAGTCGGGTGGGATGGGACTGGGAGAAGGAAGGTTTGCCCAAATTCAGAAGAAGAAAGTCGGGCAGAGTTTACCTGGGTGGCTCTGCTGGCTCCTTCTAAATTCAGAAGTCAATATCCAGGCCAAAGAGTTGTAATCCAGGGTGGGCAGCGTAATATCCATCCTGGTGACAAGTAACTAAGTGAAATATCATTGCTGTTGAAACCCTGCAGTCCCTCATGCTGATGTTATTTCTAATTTGGGGCAAAGTGTTTGTGCAGTTCTCTTTTGAGCCCCCAAATACAGGGAACATATTCAGTCCATTCCCGTTATCCTTGTGTATTTGAGTCACTCAGAGGCAATTTTCCCCCAGACTGATTTATCCTGCTGTTTGCCACCCCTTGAGTCATATACCTCTGTTCTCAATGGTGCGCATTTAGAGGATACAAGTGAATTTTAATATTAGCCAGCCATGTTGCTACTAGGGTGAGCCCCATATTAGCCCAGGCAAAC
Source organism: Indri indri (assembly GCA_004363605.1). Classification (NCBI taxonomy): domain Eukaryota; kingdom Metazoa; phylum Chordata; class Mammalia; order Primates; family Indriidae; genus Indri; species Indri indri. The sequence goes on from RJWJ010023201.1 coordinate 1,072, forward strand.
CATCGTCCCTACCCCTACTGGTAGTGAGGACGAAAGTTTTGCCGGTGACACCTTCCTTTTCTCTTGTGTACGTTTTCCTTTGGTGAGCTCATTCATCTTCCTGGTTTCAGCTCTCACCTCTGCACCTCCAGCCTGCCCTCTCACCTGGCAGGACAGCTCCAGGGTGTTCAGTGGTCACCCATAATTTAAAAACTTAACTGTCTTTCTTCTAAAAAAAAAAAAAAAACAGCTTTTTTGAGATATAATTTACCCATTTTGAATTCAACCACTTTAAGCATATGATTCAATGATTTTTTTGTAAATTTACAGTGTTGTACAACCATTGCCAAAATGCAGTTTTACAATATTTACTTTACTCCTAAAAGATCTCTATACCATTTGCAGTCAATCTCCATTCCCACTCCAGTAATCTGCTTTCTATCTCTGTAGAGTTACCTTTTCTGGACGTTTGATGTAATTGAAATCATACGATATGTAGTCTTTCGCATCTGGCTTCTTTTATTTAGCATAGTGATTTTGAGGTACATGATGTTGTCATGTGTATCAGTGGTTCATTTATTATTGCTGAATAATATTTCATTGTGTGGATATACTACATTTTATATACCCATTCATCAGCTGATGGACATGTGGATCGTTTCCATGTTTTGGCTACTAGGAATAATGCTGCTATGAACATTCACATACAAGTCTTCGTGTAGATATATGTTTTTATTTCTCTTATGTAGACACCTAGAAGTAGAATTGCTGCCTCACACGATAAACTCATGTTGAACTTTTTAAGAAATGGCTAAACTGTTTTTGAAGGTGGCTTCGCCATTTTACATTCCCACCACCAATATGTGAGAGTTACAGTTTCTCCCCATTCTGACCAACACTTGGTATCGTCTGTCTCTTTTATTATAGCCGTTCCTAGCTGGTGTGTAGTGGGATCTCACTATGGGTTAGTGTCATTTTTGAACCCTCTCTCATTTCTGACCAGCGTCCCCTTTCCACCAATTTTATGGCTAGAAACGAAACTTATACTATTCTTCATTTCTCTTATATTTATGTGCCACAGAAGAAATGAGCAGCTACAGCCTTTGTCAGCTAGCACCTGGATTTGGCACGCCTTCATTCCCCTTTACACTACCCTACCTGGATCTGCATCACTTTACACCTGAATTCCCGCAGTCTTTTAGCTGCTCTCCTTGTCTGTTGTGTAACAGTTCTTTCTTCAAATCTTCCTTCCTGTAGCTGCAGATTGTTAGAATAGTAACATGAAAAGAGCGTGCACAAATGCGGAATCCTCTGTGCTCTAGTTCAGGAATCCCCACTCATTGTCACATGACTTTGAACTAGTCTTGTTACTTGTATGAGCCCAGCTCCTTCTTCAAGTTACTTAACCTCTCTGAGCTCCAGTTTCCTCGCATGCAAAGTAAGAATAATAATAGAACATATCATATAGAGTTGTTATACAATGCATGTAAAGCCCTTAGCACAGCGCCAAGTATATGGAGAACACTCAATCAGTGCTGTCTAATATTGTTGTTATTATTATTATTCTTTATGATGGAGTTATCTACAGAGCCCATCACATGGTTATCATAGGGTCAGATGTGGATGTGAAAATAAAAATGCTTTGAAGAATACCATGTAAATTGCATTGGTGTTATTTTTACATGGTTTTTCACCTGCTAAAGGAAAGAGGCAGTGTAGGATAGCAGCAAGAGCACAGGCTTTGCCACTAGCCTGCCATTCGAATCTGGACTGTGCTATTTATTAATACATTTGTAAGGCTTGGACAGATTATTTTTCTTCTCCATTTTGGTCTTCTCATCTCTCAAATGGGTATAATTATAAGTGATAGTCAGGACGACGCTGTAAGGAAGTTGTCTGTTCCATAGACAGTGCTCAGTAAACTGTAGCTTTTTTAAAAAAAAAAACAAAAACAAAAATGAAAACCTCACCGTGTATCCTTCTTATATACTTTTTCTAAATTATTAACATTTTCTTTGTAATTAATTCCCACCTTATTTATCCATCTGTATTCCCCACTGATCCCAACACATGCATTGAAGAGAGGCTGTAATATGGAAAGGTTAAGTGCTTTCACCTCAGACTGACTTTGGTTTCAATCACAGCTCTCCCACTCTCTAGCTGCGTGACTTAGCACAGTTACTTACCTTTCTAAGTATCTGGCCCCTCAACTGCAAAACAGTTGAGGAGTAACAGTTCATGCCTCATGGAGTTATTGTATGTATTAAATAAGATAATATTAAGTATTTAGAGCAGTGCGTGGCACATGAGCATACTAAATACTCAGTGAATGGCAGCTGTCATGGTCGCCTCTAATCACTGTTACCATTGTCATTTTCTGACCACTGCCCACACGTATGCTGTGCTCCTTTCGGTGTCTGGTGTGGCGCTTCGTCTCTCTCCCTACTAGGTCATCCTCCCCTCCTGGAACTGCCCAAATCCTATTCTTCAAGGCCAATTTGACTTCTGATCCTTTATGAAATTATTACTCACTATTCCAGACTCCACTCATTGTTTTTTTTTTTTTTCCTGAAAGTCTATAGTTTGTGTCATGTCTGTAATTCAATTTAGGAATTAATCGTTATTAAATATTTTTTGTTGTAGTTGTTTCCTCAAGTGGACTGTAAGGGTCCTGAGAGGGACTCTTTCTTCTACTTCTAATGAAACTCTCACTCTGCTTAATTTGGGATTAAACACATAGCAGGCGCTTATTAATTCTAGGTTGTTAAACAATAACTAAGAAAGCAAACATGTAAAAGTCATTATGAAATTTTAAGTACAGGGGTTCCTTGGTTACCTGCGTAGTATCCTCAATGACTATAAATCAAAAATAATCCTGAACAAAATTATTTATTTGAAAACACAGCACAGAGTGGAGAAAGGGGCGGTTGTTGCAGAATCCCAAAATCAACATCAGGACTGTTTAAGTTAGCAAAGCCTGTCTTTACTGGCACAGATGACCTTGTTTTTGTTTTCCTCATCACTTCTTGGCATCTCTCTCTGATCTCAATCCCTTCTTCCAATCCCAGAGGACTTACTGCCCTCAGAAAGCCCTCTGAGTATCTCTCCTTCTAGCTTGAATTTCTGGGGAAAATTCTCCAAGCTTCGGAATTAGACTTCCTTCTTCCCCACAATATTCCCTCTGTGCAGTTAGCAGTTAAGGAAGATAGGGATCTGGCCAGACAACTTATTAAAATAAAACAAGGCTAACCCTTTATTGTATTACCCTCCCAAGGGCTTGGGGAAGTGACATTTTAAATCCAAAGGTGTGAATTTCTAATGGCAGAATTTAAAGGAGTGTGTCAGGAAAGTTAAGGAGATACCAGTAAGTGAGAATGAGTGAAGTATTGAGAAGATGGCTTTTTCAATGCCCCTAAAATCTCCCTAAGGCTAATTCCATTTTGGACAATCAAGAGTGACCAAGTGCAATAATAATAACCAACATTTATTGGGCACTTGCTATGTGCTAGGAGCTATTCCTGTGTGTATTCATGCAGTCACCCATTCATTTCCACACTACTTTGGGAGGAAAATATATACTATCATTACTCCACTTTATGGAAGAAAAAACTTGGACCCTAGAGAGGTTAAGTAATTTTTCTAAGGTCACACAGCCCACTAATGGCAGAGCTGGGATTCAAAATCAGGTAGTCTGATCAAAAGCCCCTCCACTCAGAAATGGCTCTGTTGAATCCTAAGTCTCCCTTGTAAACGTTCTGGGAAAACAGAGGAATAAATTTCATGAGAAAAACCTAGATGTTGTCACCATCATCATCACAGCAGACAAGGTACTGTGCAAGGCACTGCAATGAAGTGCTGAGAAGACAAAGAGGCATCTGGGCCTACCGCATGTCCGACTCAGCCTGACCTTCCTCAAACACCTCCACCTCCATGAAGCAGTTTTTGCTCATCCCCTCTCCCTCAAATAACGTATCTCCTCTGGTTGCCATTTTACTTTTGCTTCTGCTCTGCCATTTATTTATTACCTTCTAGCTTGCATTGTGGTTATTGATATACGTCATCACACAGCTGAGTCTTTGCACGTTTCTGAGTCCTTTACTTGGCTGACTCCTACTCATTCTTTAAGATTCTGCTCAGATCTTATTACATTCCCTGACTTTCCTGTCTGGATTAGATACCTCTGTTCTATATGCCCCACACACTTGATATTTATCTACAACATAGCACTTATTATAATTGATGTTTACTTGTCAGTATTCCTAACAAGATAGATCCCAGATCTCAACATCAGGGATCATGTCTTATGCTTATTTGAGTCTTCAGTACTTTGCACAACACCTGACACATAGTAGGCACTTACTAAACTCTCTTTTTTTTTTTTTTTAAAGAATGAACCCTCCATACAAGTCTGATTACATCTCGAAAACAGAATTGGATGTCTGATGCATTTTGTTTCCCCCAAGATGTTGTGTACTTAGTAGATGCTCAATAAATATAGCAATGAATAAATGATTAAAAAACAAAGAGGTATAAGATTCTGCTCTCGGGATATAGGGGGAAACTGGAACCTACAATAAAAGGTAGGTGATATTAAAAGTTTGCATATCTAGGCTATGTTTTAAAATTGGTTATGTAAACATTTACTAGTGAAATGGATGAGATAGAAATCACTGTTTTTGCCTGAAGTTACTTGGCTAGAAAAAATGTAGTTCAGTATTCAAACCCAGGTCCATATGACTCTCAGTCCAATACTGTTTCTATTATACTACGTTGTTGAGATCTTAGGGTAGAAGGGTCCTAGTTGGGCCCAGGAGAACCATTAGGGCTTAAATAATCAGGGAGGAATAGGGACTACATGAACTGTAATATATGGAGGTAGGTCTTTTAGGAAGATCCATCTGGGAAGAGCATGTGGAATTGACTGATGAGGGGAGAGACTGGAAACAGGAATGTCTGTTGCAACAGCCCTATCTTGGAGACAGAAAACAAGAAATTGGTTTTAGAAGGAATTTGTGGACTCTGGTGACTGAAGAGAGACATAGATGGGAGATGCAGAGCCAGGATTAGCCCCAAAGTTTTGAGCCTAAGTGAAAGACAGAGAGAATTCAGAGGTGAGACTTAATTTTGACAGATAATGAGCTTGTTTTTGGACATGTTAAGTCCCTCTAGATGAGCAAGCTGAGTAGACAGAAATGAGGAATTAAGTTCAAGAGAGGCCTAAGCTAGACCTGTAGATACGTTGGTCATCTGCTGAAGTTAGGAGAGTGAAAGAGACACCCTCGGGAAAACCAAGGACTTTAAAGAACATCCACAATTCGGAGACAAAGGGAAGTATTTAAATCAATAAAGAAGACAAAACCGTAATATTGTCACATCCTAGAATTCAAAACTAAAGAGATTCAGGGAGGAGAGGATATTCATTACATGGATTTGGCAATTAGGTTTGGCCATATTGGAAAGAGAATTTTGGTAGAATGGTTAGGTTAATTACAGAGGAAGAAACAGAATAGTGGTGGCAGAGAATGTATTAATAGGTTACCCTTTGGATAAATCGGGAATACAAAGAAAGGGTAAAAGGGAGTATTAGTGTAAGAAAGATTTCACTGAGGATACTAAAGCAAAGGGTAAGAAGCCAATGGAAAGGAGACAGTTGTCTCCTAATTGTGTTGTATGTTCTTTAAAGTCCTTGGTTCTTTGATCTCACCTTTCTCTAAGGTCCTTCAGAGGTGAGATGAGATGACAAGATTGGTCTTGCAGTGTAAGAGAAGTGTGGATAGAATCTGGAATAATTGCTGTGGGATATGATAGAGGCAACAAGGAGGACACATAAAAGGATTACCAAGTAATAAGTCATGAAGTTCAGTTTAAGTCTCGTCACCTGAATTTTGGTTGGGATCCATTTTCTTAGTTTCATGTTTTTTTCTAGTAACGTCTGGTAGCCCAGCCGTGGAAACAAGGAAGTGTGGGTACATCTCAGCACTGGGGATTTCCATTGCTGGAATGGTGGGTGGTCAAGGATTCCATAAAGGCAATGTGGTGATGAGAGCAACCTGGATGCAAACCATGAAGGTGAAATCAAAGCTGAAATGGTTTGGTAGTAATTCCAGAGAAATTGGGAAGAGGTTGATCGTGTGAAGTGGGAAGAGTCTAGCAGCAAAGACAGAACTCAGGAAAAATAAAATAGGTGCATCTGAATGGCAAAATTCCTAGGGAAATGTCTAAGAGAAGGAAATGAAATGAAGTAGTAGAGACACTTGTAGAATTATTGTTGGGAAAGAGGTTAAGAATAAGAAATGAAATAATAAATTAGTCGAAATTAAGGAGCAAGAGGAAAGTGGGACTCTTAAGGATGGATGTGAAGAGCTGATATGAAGATCGAGAGACTTGGGGAGAAATGGTTAGAGCACATGGGACACTTAGGTTGTCCCTAGTTAAGCCATGATGAACTATGGTTAAATTGGAAAAATGGGGAAGGGGATCAGCATCAATATGTCAATCATTTAGGGCTCAGGAAATGGCAGGCAGAATGTCACAAAGCCTGAATTTCGGAAGGCAAAACGATGAGGATAGGAGGCACAACCATGCAGGTTTGAATGTGAAAATAAAGGGGTAACATTGGTGATGCCTTCTTAAGGAGTCTGAGTGTCACATCACAGATTCATTGGAGCTTCACGGATAGGGTGCCTCTGATCCCAGATTGTGGAAAGCAGACATGTGGTGACACAGAACAAGACCCAAGCTCTCATCAGAGTGCCAGTGGCCCCAGGTGAAGCTGCAGGAGGAAAGGAGGTGGGAATATTGATTTCTATCTTACAAAAGAGACAATTAGTCCTAAATTTTCCAGGCAGGGCTGAAGCTCCAGGGCTCCCCCATTGACTTCAATGGACCAGTGAAAGCTAGGATAGGGAAATTTGTTTCTTCTTCATGGGCAATCTAAAGAAGAAATAGTTTCCTGGCTATGTTATTACAGCATCAGGGCAGCAGCACTATGAAAGTCAAGAGATGCCATTCCATTCTAACCCTCCATTTTCAGGCATTAATGACTGTCTTGATAGTATTCTTTTGGAGTTGAAATTCGCCAGTTTTGGTTTGGACAATGAGGTAGATGAATTTGTCATAATACTACAAACAGCAGGAACCCATGGACAAGCCGAGGGCTTTGACCAAGGCAAGAATTTGTGAGGGCCTCTTATAGTGCTAACACCCGCTGGCTGAGTGGGCTCAACCTTTCTTAGTCTTAATTTCATCATTCCTAAGGTAGAACTTCATGTTCTTTCCTACAATAATAAATATTGTCAGGAATGGACAATCCTTAGAAATTAGAACTTGTGGAGTGTTGCACTCAAATTCAAGTCCCTAAAAAATGAGCATAATCTTGGCAAATCATAAACTTCTATGCCTTAGAATTCTCACCTGTAAAACAGAATGGAGTCCCTTCCAACCCTAAAATTTAGCTATATGTTTATCAGGAGCTGAGGAAACAAAAGCACTTGTTCTCTCAACTTGAAAGTGGAGTTTATAGGTAGAGAAGACTGGAGGCAAACTTTAACACAAATGCTGTGATTAGCTGAAGAACTAAGAAGCCAAACTTCTATCATCCACGTTTGCAACACAGTGAGTACTCATCATCATTATGGGAAGCAAATTTCAGTAAGTGAGAAAATCAAAACCAGGTCTCTTTAGCATGAAAAGCCTTCGTTTTTTAGCAATTTTACCATTTGAGTAAAAAAATGACTTTTTATCTTTATCTTAAAATTTTTAGAGTAGCAGTAACAGTTTGAAGCTTTTATTTATAGGATGCTTTTAAAAATGATTTCATCATTATCCATTAGTGTTTATGTATATACAATGTGTTAAATCCATATATACCAAAATAGAATTCTTTCTCAAGTGAGATGAAAATGCATGAAGTTAGAAAATTCAGAGAGTGAAAATTCTAGTAAAATAAACTATGTAGTAGAATAAATAATATTTTAAAACACATTTTGATCCTACGTGCAATGTAGCTAAATTAACATTACTATCGAGACTCTAACCTTTAGATTTCATGACTTTTAGCATGCTTAAATTCTCAGTATTATTGCTCCTTTCCCCTAGTGTTGTACATTTAATATTCATTTGCATTTTTCTTCTGATTCAGTAATAATTTTGAACTTTGACATATATGATGTATGAGGGCTTAATGCCTAGTAAAATGTTTAATACTTTTTTTTTACGTGTCTATTATTTTTATAATGAGTTTGTTTTTGAGCTTGCTGAGCTGAGGTGATCCGGTCTGGAACACCCCGGCCCAGAGCTTATTTTAGCAGTGGTTTTCTCTTATCAATACAATCTATGCGTCCCTTCTTTCCACCTACGCAGGCAATCCCAAATGTTTCTTACATATTCCTGGTTTGCTTGTCTTTTTATTATGTCCATACCTGAGTTTTTTCTCCTGCCTTCTTTTACAGGGATTCTTAGCTATGTTCCATCAAATATTCTATGGCCAAAACTTGACAAAAAGCGTTTTATTTTAATTATTTCCTATATGGAACCCTTAATTAATCTTAGATTTATATCGTTTATACCCACTATTGCCTTTTTTCTTTATTTAATTTATATCCTCAGTCATAACAGAAGACAAAGAGAAAATATCTTGCTACGTATCTTCATAGGATCTAAGCAGGGGAGATATGGTATAGAAACTTAACATGGCTAGTTAAGAGTTTGAAATGATTTCCAAACCAGCGAATCAGCTTTATCACTTAGGGCTCTCTTGTACCCGTCTTTACAACCAGCACCATTCCTTACAAGGTTGCCCCAAGAAGGTTTCCTATTTTATAGACAGGGAAACTAACACAGAAATAAGTATCCTGATCAAAACCATGGGCAATAGAAACAAGAACGGAAGAAAATTCGTCTAGTTTTCTTGGCCACGTTGCCTCTATCCATCTTCAGGGAGAATACACAGTGCATCGTAACCTGGGCAGTCTTCCCTTAACTGATGTAGAAAAACGTGAGGCCAATGCACATAGTTGTAGGAACCTCTTAGATCAAGACCCCACGAAACACAAGCACAGAGATGTAACAATGGTTTATTTTGGGGAGAGCTGCGGAGCAGACAAGTCTGCAATAACGGGTGGTCAAGGCAGTAACAAGGGCCACACAGATAAAACAGGAGTATCCCAAATCTGAGCTTTGATTCAGCAACATACGCCTACCATGATGCTGTCATTTTTCCTTCTGAGAAAAAGTGCAATCTAATGGGCTACTCTCTCACTTCACCGGGGGCCGGGGGCTTTGAGCCCTGCGGAGCAGAGGGGCTTCCAAAAAGTCAGGGGAGCTATACCGGTCGTGAAGCGATTTGAGCACCTGGGAAGAAAGTCTCCCCTGTGGGCACTAGGTAGCGATGCCTTAGCCGGGCCGGGCTGGCCGGACATGGAAGGAGAGCCCCTGCACCAGCCACCACGTCTGCAGGACCCCTGCGAGAACGGAGAGGGTGGAGGGGAGTGCAATGCCGAGAGGGGCCTTCTCCCTCGGGAGGGGAGAAAGCAGGCAAACGCAAAGGCGTGCAGACACTGAACGGTGAAGAGAAGGGACCGGAAAAGGGACCGGGCAGGGTGGAACTGCATCCTGGAGGTGTGAGGAGGTGGCCTTGAAGACTGGGGTCTAGGCCGGGACCAGGGAGGCAGGGAAGAGAAAGGGAAAGACCGGTTCCTTCAGCAGTCCCAATTCGTTTCTGTCAAAGATGGCCAAATTCCACGCTTCCCTTCCCCCCTCCGCGCCTTTTCCAGTCCCCTTTGGTTGCTCCCAGTGCTGCGGGAGGCGGAGGGGCGGTCCGGGAGAGTGTGTGCGTGAGAAGGAGGGTGCGGGAAAGAGGAGACCCTCCCTGGCTGCACCTCCCTCCGCGGCTCTGAGGGAGGTAGAGTTGGGAAAGAATGTTCTGCCGCTTTAAGGTGGGGAGTGGGCGTCACCTCTGGCCGGGTGACGATCTGTGAGAGGGGACGTGGTGGGCGTGTCCATGCAAACCAGGAGGTGGTGCCGGCGGTGGGCGGCCCCATAGTAAAATGTTGGGGGGGCGGGGTCGGTCGCTCGGCCGCTTGGTGGGCGGGGTTAGGGGCGGGGCCTCTACAAGAAGGCGGGGGAGAGGGAGGAGGAAGCAGCCGGCTGGTACCACTGCGCACGTTCCGGGAGGGGGAAGAGTGACATTCCCAAGGAGGGGGGCGGGCCCTTCCTGGCGGCGGGGCCCGGCGCTGGGGCGGGGAGGGGCGGTCCCCACTCCCCCGCAGGGCGGGCCGTCGGGCCCGGGGGGGAGGGGGCGCTTCTCTGCTCGTGTCCGAGGCGGGGCTGGCTGTACCTTTCGTGGCGCGGTGCGGCTGGGGGAGGGCCGGGGGGAGGGAGAAGGGGCGGTACCGGGAAGGGGGAGCCGGAAAGGGGGAGGCGCCGGCGGACAATGGAGCCTATGTGTGCTTGCGGGAGTGGGACGGCACCGCCGCCGCCGCTGCCGCCGCCGGGGGGAGACGCTGCGCCGCCGCTGCCGCTGGCCCTGGCCCCGGCCCCCCGGGGCTGAGAGCCGCCCCGGACCGAAGCCCCCCCTCCCCTACTCCGCTCCTCCTCTCCCCTCCCCCACTCCTGCCTCCAGGGTAAGTGGCACCTGGGAGGGGGGAGGGGAAGGACCAGAGTCGGGGGGCAGCGGGGGCCGGGTCCGCGTCCGCGTGTTTTGAGCTGGTTTGGGGGCAGGGGCAGCCCCAGCCGCGGAGAGCCGTGGAGGGGGGAAGGGTTGGGGGTCGAGGTTGCGGATTTAGTGAGTTGAGTCTTGAGGAACCTGTGGGAAGAGGTGGGGGTGCCTCACGAGCGGTAGGGAGAGACAGGGGCATCTGAGATTTTTTAGAGGTTGCGTCCCAAGCAGTGCTTGGAGAGGTTAAACGAGGAGATGGGACCGTCCCATGGTCGTGGGATGAAGGGGCTTTGGAGGGCCGAGATGGAGAGCTAAATAAGGGAATTCAGATTGAGTTCAGTGGGGTCTGTAAGACCCCTGAATGGTTAGAGGTAAAGGGGACTTGTTGAAGGGTGGGGGGAGGTGAAAGCTAAGAAGAATGTATGAGTAGTAAACGGCTCAAGCAGGTGAGTTGGTGATGTCTAGGTCACTGAGTCATTGTGGGGGTCGTTGGACACACCAGTGACTTCCAAAGTGGAGCCTTAGTCACTGGCCTTTGAAAGTTGCAGAGTATTAAGATGTCACTGACTAGTGTTGGGTGAGCCTGGTGAAATGGAGATATCCTAAGGAAAACAACAGGAGGGTTGGTCATTATGTCCAGAGGGAAGGGCCAGAGGCCTGTAATAGTATTGCTGGGGACCCTATGTGAAGGCTATCAAGCATGAAGGAGGCCTGAAATCTGTCCTCCAAGAGCCCTAGTCTGCAAGAAAGTAAGGAAGAATGGGTTTTAAGTAATAGAGAGCAGAGACTTAGAACCTAAATTGGAGTCCAGTGGGGATTAATATAATTACTAGATAAGGTAGAGAAATGGGCGTAACTATCTCTTAGTGGAGAAAGTCTCTAAAGTGAAATAGAATAGATACAAAGTTAGACTTTGGTTAAGGCAAACATAGGCACTGACTTCAGTGGGAAAATGATCGTCTATGTAAAGAGTTACATTTTGGTCAAAGATGTGTAATGGAGTATTTGTTAGCACTTGATATAGTCAGGAATTAAATGTTCACTCTCAGGCAGAGATTTGGGTTCCTGTGCATGGAACACAAAGCGAAGAATCAGAACTAGCAGGGAGTAAGGATAAACAGTAAAATAGTTGAGAGAGGGGAGGAGGGCAAAAGGCAAAAGGGTGTTGGAAGGTAAGATTCATGGATTGAGAACCTTTGTGGAAACTGTTTAACATGATTGTCCTGTTGGTTTTGTTTTTTTACTGATTACTAGTGATGGGAAAGTTTTAGCAAGGAAGAAATGTTTGTGTCAATCATATAATGGTCCTAAGTAAAAATTTTAGAAAGGCCTCCTTATTTACTGTTGAAAAAGACTCTAACTGTCAAAGACAGACATGGGTTAATAAAAGGAGCTGTTAGTTAAATGGCATAAGCGTGCTTTGAGGAATGAGGGTTTCGTTAATTGTTTGAGGGTTTGGATAAGAAGAGAAAATTTAATGTAAAGTTGAGAAAGGTTGAGATGGTGGAGGGGAGTATGGTATTTGGTAGTTTTATGACCTAGAGCTTTGGTATTAAAACATTAAAATATTCTATAATAATGGTATTGAATATAAGATGATAGTGGTTTCAGAAGACATAGTAGATAAATAGGGAGGTCATTGGCTAAAAGATGAAAGAACAATTTCTATACAGTTCTCATAAGGCAAGTAGTATGTATTATAACTTGGCTCTTGAGCGAAAGATTCCTCACCTGGATTCTTAGATGACTAGCACAAGTAAAAAAGTACTTACATACTTGGAATTTACTCTATGGGATATTTTCACCATAGCCTTCAGAAGTATCTACTGTGAATCAAAAGAAAATGTTCCCTGGCTTGTAGGGAAAAAAATGCAGAGGTTTCACAAGCACTATAATCAACTAAATATTTGATCATGGTGACTTGGTACAGTGGTTAGAGCCTTGAACTTAGAATCAGGAAGTTAGCTCTCTTTTTGACTTCTGTGTGACTTTGAACAAATCTCTCATATCTGTTCTCCAGTTCTTCCATCTACAGAGTGGTGAGACCACCTGCCCTATAATCGCTCATAGTGGCATTTCAACCTAACACGTTAATACCTATCTGCAAAGTGTTTTGAACACCTTTGAGAATGAGAGCTTATGTAGCCCAGCTTGTTTCCCACTTCTAACAAAGTACTATCTCACTAACAGACCATATTCAGCCTTTGTAACGTTATAGTAACATGCTCGATCAAGGAACAAAAAGGAGTATCTCGTACATCTGTCTTGTTCTATCGTTTGGTTTTTTGTTTTATATTAGTTTTGAAAGGTGATAAATACCTCTCTCAATTTAGTGGCAAGATAGTAATAGTGATGGCAATTGTAGAAATGTAAGCAAAGGTCCCCATGGCAGAATGGGAAGATAGATGCTGTGAGTGTTAATGTAGGATATACCAACCCCAAACGTGTGTGGCCTTAGACATGTTTCTTGGCTTCCTGGCAGCTTAATTTCCTTCACCTATGACATAGCGTTGGTGAAATGACTGACTTCTCTGTCTGCCTTGGTGACTATGATTGAGTCTATTAAAACTTTACTTGCTCTAGATCAGGAGTTCTTGACCTTGTATCTTTTATGTCCCATGTACCCTTTGGCAATCTAGTGAAGCCTAGGACCCGTTTTGGAAAGGTTTTATAAATACACAAAATCAAATACATAGAATTACAAATGAAATGGAAATAGTTATCAAAATGTTAATTGTGATATAGTAATATATGTGTTTCCTTATAACACATTAAATAATAAAATGTAGCCATAGGTCTAATGATCCTGTAATTTTGAAGTAGTAATGAGTATGCATATTATGCCAAGATATCTACAACAACTATAACGTGATGTGAAAATGTCTTGCGGTCATCAAATGTCTGTTGGTGACATGGTCACAGGATTGCTAATACTACCATGGGTTGCTACTAACACTGCATTCACAATTGAAGGTCATGCTAACTTTTACTTAGAGGTTAGTCAAAATGAAGATCTAAGAGTTTCTCAGCAAGTTCACAGACTTTCCTCCTCCTCCAAGTCTATTCACAGACCCCTGGGGAGTCAGTGGATCCCGGGTTAAGAACTCTGCTCTAGACCAGCTGATTTTTGAAAGTTAAATTATCTCATGGCCACTTGGATTTTAGGTTTTGCAGTATTTTTCAGCATCTCCATCATGCTAAGAACAGGGTCATACAGAAGACGTGAAACAAAAGTCCATTTTGCAATCTGTGGCGACTGTTCTTGGTTGTGGAGAAAGTTAAAAACAATGATTAAAATGAGGCTTTGTGTCTGGTGGATTTTGCTTTTCTAAACTCCCAGTCATCCCTTAACATGGCTAGTCCTCAGTGGGATGAATTTGGGCTGTCGCGTCCCTATCTTTAATTTCTTGCATTTTGAGTTTTAGTGATTTTGCCTTCCTTGCCTATTTTTGGCCTAATTGTTTTCTTACTGTTCAGTCTCCAAATATTGCTTTGGTCACAGAGCACTGGGGAATGGGTGGTTTTCTTTGGAATCAGTGTGAATTTGGGGTATGAACCTTTCCTTTCTTCTTATCCCTGTAGGACTGAATGTGGGACTAGCTGGTGTTGTTCCACTTTGACCTAAAAATTCCCTTCTGTTTGGGTGGCAGAGTTTATTCTTGGAAAGCTCTTCTGTGTCCCGATGTAGAAGAAAGAGCAAATTGGACATCTTGAAAGGTAAAGAACATAATGATAAGCCCATTACTTTTGTGATTCAATCTGAGTATGTTGGTTTTTTCTTTCTGTTTCTATAGGGTCTCTTGTAAGTTAAAAACTACATTTGTTTTGCTACTACTTTAGTGGACTAAAAATGAAAAAAGAAGAAAAAAAGAACAACATTTGTTTACTATTCTAGTAGTTTCCAAGGCAAAAAGTCATCAAATTAAATGCAAGTCAAAACTATTATATAAGTGCAGTTACTTTATACCTTTTTGTGAGCAGAGACTTGTACAGTAATTCATCTCATAGGGCTGAGGAGGAAAGGCAGGTAGTGAGAAGTTAAACAAGTATTTATCATGTCATTGTTGGTTTGGGTGAATGCAAGGTAAGGGTAGCAATATGCAAGCCCCAAGCTCATTATAATACATGGATTGACTAACATTTGTTGAGTTTCTACCAAGTGTCAGGTGCTGAAATGATGAATGATACTGCCCTCAGGGAGTTTCCTATCTATATATAACAGGAGTGTGCTTTTGTAAGTGTTACAATAATGTCGTGAATATAATGCTATGGGGCCAAGGAAGACGTACAGGGGATAGTTGGTAATCAAGGAGAGTTTTACAGAGAAGGGACATTTGTGCTGAAATATTACTTTGGGTAGCCATTATTCTAAATGATAATAGTTGAAATTCATTTTCGAATGCTTGAATTCTGTCAAAACTCTTTAGCTTGATACAAATTTTTATTTGCTTACTTGAAGTTTGTTAGCTATTGAAGGACAATAGATGCATTTTCACCCCATGAGTACTAAAATATACATTAATATTTTTCTTAGACCAAGGTTTTCTATATACACCCGTTGTATAGTTTGCTTTTCTCCATATGTTAGGGAAAGATTGGTTCTTCCTATTGTGTACTTTTTCTGAAGGAAGCCTTTTAGTAGTTGGCATGCCAGAAGTTAAGAATGAGCTAGGAATGGAATCCTGAAGCCTTTTAGTTCCACATTCTAAGTTTGATACTATGCCTTTTATGGAGTAGTGGTCATAGCATAGAAACGAAATTTGTTAAACATGACATAGTTCTAATAAACTTGACTTTTTAGAGCAGGGAGGTGGGAAAGCATCATTGGAAGAGTTGAAATTGGAATCGTAGAGGTGATTCTGAGCTTGGTCAGATTAATTTGTAGATTTACTTACAATGTATGGCAACCCTATTTAGAAATTCTTTTAAAGATTCCTAAATAATTTAGCCCTAAGACAGTCTGGAACTTGGTTCTCCCTTGCAATTTCAAAATTGTAAATTCTGGGCAAAGTGGGAGGCTCAGTGTCATGATTCTGGTTTATAAGGACTAATGTTAGAAATTGTCCTGCTTGACCAGTAACTGTGTGTTTTATTGACTTAATCTAGCTCAGTTCAGTACAGTCCTTTGCACATAGTAGGCACTGAATAAGAGGAAATCATCTAGCCAGGTGGTTCAGCTCTGAGTTCCCCCAAAAGTGTATGAAAATAAATTTTCTTGCTGGATGCTTGCCATGTAGAGTTACACTTCAGAGTAGGGAGGAACTGTGAGTGATCTTCACTTTGTAAATTCAAAAGTACATCTAAAATTTTATCTCTTTTCACCTTAACAGTCCTCAATTCTCTATACTAATAAGGAATGGGCAGAAGCAAAATGTATGGGTTTTTTTCCTACTAAATGCCCAGAAATTTAAGTAGAAAAATTGATTTTAGTTGTACTTAGTATTTCTCCAGCCTCTGAAAATAAAATGTACAGTTGGGAAGAAGGGAAAGCCAAAGAGCCTTGAAATATCCACAGATTGGATATATACCCTGTAATCATTGGGAGTTGATTCTGTTTATGTGAGCGATGACAACTTCCTCATAAACTAATATTCTAGAATAAATAAGAACCCTGTTTTTCTCTGAAGATATTCAGTGACAAATTTATATATATATTTTTTAAATCCACTTAGGAATTTTTTTCCTTTACTTTATCTTCTTCCAGGTGAGGGTCACCTTTGAGCAAGGGGTTCCTGGACTCCTCACCTCCAGGATGAATACTGCTGTGTCGTGACCCTTGGGGTTTTGGTGAGTAGACTGATGGCTGATAGCATGGGGGCACAGGCCTGAGCACGGGGGCACAGGCCTGGCATAGAAGGATGATCTTGGGGAAAAGCTACCCATTTTCGATTCTGAGCTGATGAATCAAATAATTCTGAAGATGACAGTGAAAAGTGCGGATCCTGTTTCAAAGACTGAAACAGGATCCGCACTTTTATTCAACAAATGTCTTTTTCTTTACTTTACCCAAGCCCACTGCCACCCTGCTCCCCCCAGTCCCCAACTCCTGGTAACCACCATTTTACTGTCTGCTCCAATGAGTTCAGCTTTTTTAGCTTCCACATATAAGAGAGATCATGTGATATATTTGTCTTTCTATGTCTGGCTTATTTCACTTAACATAATGTCCCTCAGGTTCATCCATGTTGCTGCCAATGACAGAATTTCCTTCTTTTTAAAGGCTGAATAGTATTCCATTGTATATATATATACACACCACATTTTCTTCATCTGTTTATCTATTGGTGGACACTTAGGTTGATTCTATGTCTTAGTTATTGTAATTAATGGGGCAGTGAACAAGGGAGTATAGCTATCTCTTCAACATACTAATTTCATTCCCTTTGGATAACAACAAATTTTTTCAAGCAAATACCATGGGCTGGTCACTATAGTAAGTGCTGGCTGTACAGAGATGAAAATTCAGTCATGGTCCCTGCCTTCATGGAGCTAATGATCTAGTAGAAGAGATGAACGTTATACAAATGATCACATAATTAACACATATAATTACAAAACATGAACAATTTTATGAAGGAAAAACCCAGGGTGCTATGAAAAGAATGTAACAGAGAATTTCATGTAGAGTGGTGGTATTAAGGAAACCTTCCTCTGGAGAAGAAACATTTAAGCTGAGACTATGTTCATTCAACAAAAATACTCAAACTTGATATTGGGAGGGTTGAGGGTTAGGAGGAGAGGTGTCAAGAATGACTTCTAAATTTTTGGCATGAGCAACTGGGTGGATAAAGGAGCCATTTATTAAAATGTGGAAAACTGAAGGGAAAATAGTTTTGGGAGGAAGGCTATATATACAGGGATGAAGAATTTATGTTTGAGCCTGTCAGGTTTGAGACATCGAGGGAGATGTCAACCAGGCAGTTGTGTATACAGGTCTGCAGGGCCAGGCTGAGCTGGACATGTAAATGTTGGAGTTGTTGGCATGGAGAGACCTTACAAAATGAGAGGAGAAGAGTCCAGAGGAACTCTAAATTTTAGAAATCAGATAGAGAAGGGGCCCAGAAAGGAAGCAGATAAAGCATGACTGGAGAGGTAGAAGGCAAGCTAGGGAAGTGTGGTGTTAGGGAAACCAAGAGAAGAGAGTTTCAAGAAGCGAGTGAGCAACTGGCAACATTTAAGAGATGGAGTAAGATGAGGTTAGAAAAGTAGCCAGTGGTGACCTTGACAAAAATAGCAGTTTCTGTGATCTGGGGGTAGAAGTTGGTTTAAAATGGTTAAAGGGTGAATGGCAAATGAGAAAGGGAACACTGTGTGTCCTGTGTACTCTGTAGAGAAACTTGGTTCTGAAGGGGAATAGAATGCTGGAGCTGGGCTTTGGTTTTAATTTTTCTTTCTTTTATTTTACCCTGGAAGATACTACCAGTGATCTGAATGCTGATTGGAAAGGTACGGTAGACACGGGAGGCAGAGGGGAACGGTCAAAGGAGAAGGCGAGAGCTCTCAGAAGCTGGAAGAAAGGAGCCTAGTACTCTTTAGTGGGACTGACCTTTGGGAAAAAGTGGGCTATATATTTTTTGTTTCAGCAATAGAGAGGAAAGAGGGGATCGGTACTAATGAAAATAGGTTTACGTAGTTAGTGAGGAAGACTTCCTGCCCGGTGACATCTCTTCCTATTAAGTACTGGGCAAGAGCACACTGTGGGAGTGGGAGTCGGGGAGGGAAGGTGGATGGATAGGAGACGTAGAAGGTGTGACAGGGCATCGGGCGGAATAAGCCAGTGAGCTTGCTAGAGAGTGGTCGTAGTCACAGTAATAGTTACTGGAGCGCCGATGTTACACTGCTGAGCGCTTTTTGCTCATATGAACTAGCTCACCTGGCCCACAAGTCCCTGCTTTGACAGGCAGTACAGTGGTGAAGAACAGACTTTGGGGCCACTTACTAGGATGTGACTGAGGGCAAGTTATGTGACGTTTCAGAGCCTCAGTTTTCTCATCTGTAATATAAGGATAGTAGTACCTGCCTTATAGCATTGTGAATGAGTTAGTATATGTACAGGGCTTAGAACAATGCCTGACACATAGTAAAGATTTTAAGTATTATTTAAGAAGTGAAGAGAGAAACATAAGTAAATCTAAAGAGTTAGGAGATTTAGTTATATTGGGGGGAAATGATCTCTGACTGTGATGATTCTGTGGAAAATCTTTTCCAGTCCTTTTGGGTAAACAATTGAGCACTGATCTGCTGAAGAGTCTAATTTTATTCTTTGGAACTACATGATAAGGTACTCGGCAGATTTTTTGCTCAGTTGTTTTTATTGTCAGAAAGGCCAAAGCTAAGGATGATTGATTCCAACAACTTCCTAGGATGAGGGGTTGGAAAACCGAGATTTTATTCCTAGTCGCTGGGCGAGCTCACATGCTTGTTTCAGTCTCTGCTGTCTGTCCATCCATAAAGCAGCAGTAAGGGGGGTGGCTTGCAGGAAAGAGCCAGGGTCTGAGAGCACTGATTGGAAACCTATGAGAAGTCGTTCATGCCCCATGTGCTCCGTTCATTCATCTGTAAAATGCCTGTCGATCAAGGTCGGGGGAATCGCGAGACTAAGAAACTGTATGTAGAAGTACTTTGAAAATAAAAGCGTGTATGTTCACAGCATTATTAGAAATAATCTTTGCTACCAGCTCATCATAAATGCCTGGCAGATTAATAAGGTGATTTGATATTTGTAATATGTTTTGAGTTTCTGTGGAAGAAAAGTACAACACAAATGCCAGTCGTTTCTGTGAGACACTGAATAAGTCACACAGGATCTGACTACATTCTTAGTACATCATGCTGAGTATTATAGAAAATCCAAAGAACTTGAAACAAGGTTCTTGTCTTGAAAGAACATAGTCTTCACAAGAAGATAAAATACACACCTAGGATTATTCAATACAGCATGTGATTGAGTGCTAGAATGTGCGATGCAGACAGAAAGTACCAACAGAAGTTGCAGAAGGGTACTATATAGGTGGTAACTGCTTTTCTTTTCCTGAGGTAAATGATTTCTGATGGCTTTGTCCATGCAAGATTAATTTGCTACTTCTGTTTCACTAGTGACTTCTAACATTTAGCAAGAGGTTACAAAAAGGTTTATGATTATGTATGTCAAACTTGACAGCCACAATCCATTTTCTTAGTCTAAACCAACCAAACAAACAAACAAACTGAAAGTTGGTGGGGGATAAAAATACAACCTTAAATATAATCAAGACCAAAATATGTTTTAGCATGCTTTTTCCTGACGTTCTTTATTCTAGTTTTTTCCTGACTTTTTCTATTAAATAGGAAAAAATTTAATTGGGTATACTCAGAACTTCCATACATTTCTTGAAATGTTCCAGGTGAAATAGCTGGGACCATTGCACACATCTATATGAAGAAATAGACATTTAACACTTGGCAGTGATCATAGCACCAAAGCCTAGTATATAACCCATCTTCCCAGTTTTAGTTCAGTTCTCTAGTCTCTCATAGGCTATGTAAGATGGAACACCTGAGCTATTTCTAACTCCCTTTGATTCTTTAGTCACTAATCCTGCTTCTAGTATCCTCCTTCTTCATTTTCATACTTTGTCAATAAGATACCAGAAGCTGGAGGGTGGGGAAGGTGAGGGGTAGTGGTTACAAGGAAACCGTATTGGAACTGCCCTGGGAGGGAGGAGAGACTTAAAGTAAAGTTTTGCCTGAACTAGCCTAGGCTTCCCTAAATAAAAGACTCTCATTTGTTCTCTAGCTAGGTTTGGGAATATTTTCTTGACCTTTATGCTTCAAATTAGCCTTGCAAATTGGCTTAAAAATTATCTTAGCCTTCAAAGATGTGCTTTTACCTTCAAAATTACGGATCATTCCCATGCTTAGCCATGCCTGCAGTCCCTGTCATTAAGCAGTGAGAACACGAGACACATACTCGGCATAATTTAATAGAAAGATCATGGAAATCGGGGCAGAACTGATTGTATCTGGTGTTGGCTCAATATTTGATTTCAGAAGCACCTCCTTTCATGGACCCCCATCCCCGAGGCCCTGAAAATATAAACATAGATCAATTTGCTTCATGGTTTGAAATGGGTGGGTTTGTTACATTTCAGTGCCATTGTTTGCCATCAGAGCTGAAATACCAGATAGTCCCTATGGATCTGCATTACCCAGAGGTCTCAAAGCATTGTTTTTAAAAAAGAAAAACACAAGTTTCTCTAGGTTTTGTATTTAGAAGTAGAGAAATATAAGGGAAAATATATGACTAAAGATAAAATTGTCTTTCTCCCCTGCTCACACGCGTCTGATCCGTGCTGCTCGGGTGGGAGGCCTGCATGCCTGGCAGAAGTCTTAGTCTCCCTTCAGCTGCTCTAGCACCAGAGCCTTTGGCCAGAATAGGAACATCTCCCTTTCCTTTAACCCTGGTGGAAGCTGAGGAATGATCTAGCTGCTGCTTTATTCACTTGGCTGGTGCTTTCACCTTGATCCTGTTATAAGGATGTTTTATGTCTCTGAGTTTTCACTCCCAACTCTTTTTGGGTGGCCTTTTCCTGTAGTGTGCCCTGGAGATGCGAGATTTTCCTTTGGCAGCCGGAGGCACACACCCAGAGAATGCTGGAGCTGCAAGGGGAAAGGACCCACTTCCACAGCAGAGAAAAACAAAGAGGAAAAAGGCATACAGGTGGCCAGCGCTAAGGGACGCACCCAGCAAGCAGTGGGCCACTGCCACTGCCCCCAGCAGCTGTTTCTGCTGCAGCCCGAGAGGAACTCGGTGAGCCCGTCCCTGTTTGTGACTGCAAGCTCAGGATTTCAATCAATGCATTCCAGTAACCCTAAAGTGAGGAACTCTCCATCAGGAAACACACAGAGGTAAGGGCTAGGGCCTCCACTGAGGCCCCTTGAGGATGTCATAGGTGCACCACAAACACTCATTGGTGGAACAGTGTGTTAAATTAAAAGCAAATTAAACCCCAATGGGAAAGGAAAAAAAATAGATTAGTAAATAGTAATGGAATAGTAAACAGACTACCGTATAATCAAAGCGTATGTGAGAATTTTCCTGTTTTATTCTTTTGTCCACCATTCCTGATCTCTCCTCTCCGTCCCTGACAAAGCACAGACAAAAGGACCTTAGGGGCCAACCAGTACAATCTGCCAAACTTGGCAAACAAGGAAACTGAGGCCTGGAATGGTGAGGCGGCCTGACATTTTAGAACTAAAACACCAGCCCCAGAACTCCCACTGTGAAGCTTTTTCCTCTGTTCCACAGTATTTAAATTGTTACTTTAAAAGAAATTGTTTTCTCACCCCTTGAGGGCAGTGGTGGCTTCACTGCTTTGGTGTAATGCTGCTCGTTGGGAGGGATTAGGATCCTGGATGATTTCCTAACCTGACAGTCACCAGCTCCCGTGCTCTCCTAGACCTGCTTGTGTTTTCCAGCAGGGTAGCCAGGCTCTTGTTACAACTACTGCTTGTCATCAGCCTGGGCTGGGTAGTATTTTGATCTTAACGATGCCTGTTTGTTTACTCTGAGCTAGTCTTGGTGTAAGAGTCACTTCTCTATGTACATAGAAACCGTTGTCCTTTATTGACAAAAGCCCTAGAGATGGGTCCCCATGTGACTCCCGGGTTCCGAGACCTGGCAGGCCACTCTGCTTGATCTCCCTCTCTGTTGATAGCTCTGACATAGGAGCAGGGGCGGAGAGAACAAACAAGTGCCCGAGGTGAAACATGGGGTGGTTATTTAGTCCTGAGGGTCTCTTTGCCCCACGATAGAAGCTGCTTCTCCCTAATCTGTGCCGACCAGCAGTATCCGGTGTCTGATCTCCCTTTGTTATTTGTTTCTTTTAGTAGCCCTAAGTCAAAGCAGGAGGTGATGGTCCGTCCCCCTACAGTGATGTCCCCATCTGGAAACCCCCAGCTGGATTCCAAATTCTCCAATCAGGGTAAACAGGGGGGCTCAGCCAGCCAATCCCAGCCATCCCCCTGTGACTCCAAGAGTGGGGGCCATACCCCTAAAGCACTCCCTGGCCCAGGTGGGAGCATGGGGCTGAAGAATGGGGCTGGAAATGGTGCCAAGGGCAAGGGGAAAAGGGAGCGAAGTATTTCCGCCGACTCCTTTGATCAGAGAGATCCTGGGACTCCAAACGATGACTCTGACATGAAAGGTATGTCTATAAGATCTTTGAGACTCAGAGGGAAGTAGGTATTCCGGAGGGAAAGCCTCTGACATTTGGTGGAGGCCAGAGGGCCTAAAATCAGCCTAGCGGGGAGAGTGGGTCTCAGATTCAGGAATTCTCAGGTTTATGATGGAACTAATTCTTCTCATTTTGCTACTAACTGAAGAATGGTTTGGAACCACCTTGCTGAGAAGTTCTCACTCTTGAGGGCGCAGGTGGTTTAGGGGCTATGGTGGGATGTTTCACGGGCCTAACCATGTTCTTATGCATTTCTGGCCTCCATGCTGTTTGTACTTCAGTTTCAAGCTACAGTTTGTTGTGCCACTGGCCCATGCTGGAGCAGTTTTTCTGGCATCCCCTCTTCTCCATCAGAGTAATCCTCCAAGGCTTGAGTTTTGTGCTCTCTGGTTGCCACTTTGCCAGACATGTAGACACAGAGGAAGCCTTAATGGCCCTGGCACTAGGCCAGGTTTGTCACAGCTGATTCCATTGTGGCAGGAATGAGCGGCTGCCAGATGTGTTATGGCTTTGGCAGGCACCAGAGCAGAGTGAGCCAGAAGGGGTACGGGACCAGTCGCTGTGGTTTTAGGCTTTTTTCCTCCTAGTGTAAGACCAGAAATCTTAACTGTAGGCCAGAACACGAAGTTAGTTTTCAAGAATGGAAGTGTGATTACCCAGCCCAAATTATTATTATTATTATTATTATTATTTTTGAGACAGAGTCTCTCTCTCTCTGTTGCCCGCGCTGGAGTGCCGTGGCGTCAGCCTAGCTCACAGCAACCTCTCACTCCTGGGCTCAAGTGATCCTCCTGCCTCAGCCTCCCGAGTAGCTGGGACTACAGGCATGTGCCACCGTGCCTGGCTAATTTTTTCTATTTTTAGTTGTTTGGCTAATTTCTTGCTATTTATAGTAGAGACAGGGTCTCGCTCTTGCTCAGGCTGGTCTGGAACTCCTGAGCTCAAGCAATCCTCTTGCCTCGGCCTTCCAAAGTGCTAGGATTACAGGCATGAGGCACTGCGCCCGGCTACCCAGCCCAAATTAGAATGGAAACTGGGGTGGTTGCTCCTTCCTTCCTTCCTGCTGCCTTCCTCCCCCCGGTGTTCTGACTGACAGCACTGTGCTGGGCACCGGGGGCGCCCTGGTCAGCAAGGCAGACACGCTTGCTGTCCTCGAGGATTTGAGTGCACCTCGGAAGCTGATCATTAAACAAACAATTACAATGACATTTGATAAATGCTGAAATATGAGAAGTTGGAGGGCTATGAGATCCAGTAGCAGAGGCATCCAGTGAAGTCCAAGAGGTTTCAAAAAGGTTTCCAGGAAGGAGGAACATTGACATTAGTATCTGAAGGATGTGTAATAGTTAGAGAAATAAGGAGTGGGGGAAAAAGTGCTTTATAATTGGTCATTTAGGGAGAAGAGTAGTTGAAATTTTATGAGTAGAAGAGAAGGCTTCCTCTTAGCGAGGTACTTCCTTCTTAAAATTCTCAAGGTGGGTTTATGTCATGATGCTATAAATGCTGGCAGAAGAAAGGGAGTCATATTCTTCTATGATGATGAGTCTTTTCATTCTTTTAGAATGTAATTCAGCTGACCACATAAAGTCCCAGGATTCCCAGCACACACCACACTCGATGACCCCTTCAAATGCTACAGCCCCCAGGTCTTCCACCCCCTCCCATGGCCAGACTACTGCCCCAGAGCCCACACCTGTTCAGAAGACTCCAGCCAAAGTGGTGTATGTGTTTTCTACTGAGATGGCCAATAAGTAAGTTGATGGCTGTGCCTTGCTGTTGGGCATGGCTTGTGTGTTTGGGAGCCTGAGTTCTTATTCCAATTGCACATTGAGCTTTTTGTTTGTTTGTTTACCCCCCTCGTGTTATTATCACTTAAAGTTGGCAGTACAGAAAGAGCTGAAACAAAACATAAAACCTCCCCAACCCCACTTTCCAGAGGCAACCAATGATAATACTTCCTTGGCTTTCCTTTCAGAAATTTTTCATGCTTATACAAATATGCATATATACCTTTTTTAAACACAGAACAGATTGATCACACAATACATGCTTTTCTGCAGTCTGCTTACTATTATATTTTAAATGACACAAGTAATGTGCATTCTAGAATAAGTAGAAAATATAACTAAAAATACAAATCTCTGGAATTCACAGAGATAACCACTGTGAACAT
>RJWJ010023202.1:0-26087 GCA_004363605.1 Indri indri
TTTGAGACAGAGTCTCACTCTCTTGCCTGGGGCGAGTGCCGCGGCGTCAGCCTAGCTCACAGCAACCTCAAACTCCTGGGCTCAAGCAATCCTACTGTCTCAGCCTCCCGAGTAGCTGGGACTACAGGCACACGCCACCATGCCCGGCTAATTTTTTCTATGTATATTTTTAGCTGTCCAATTAATTTCTTTCTATTTTTGGTAGAGATGGGGTCTCGCCCTTGCTCAGGCTGGTCTCGAACTCCTGAGCTCAGAACGATCCGCCCGCCTTGGCCTCCCAGAGTGCTAGGATTACAGGCGTGAGCCACCGCGCCTGGCCTATTTAGGTCTACTCTTAATTTCTCTCCATGTATACAGATCTTGCACATATTTTGTTAAATTTACGTATTTCCCATTTCTGCATGCTATTGCAAATTGTAAGGTTTTTGAAAGCTATTTTCCAATTGTTACTGCTAGTATATAGAAATGCATTTGACTTTTGTATATTGACCTTGTATCAAGCAACCTAGCTCAATTCCCTTATTAGTTAAAGTAGTTTTTTTCCTAGATTCTTTAGCTTTTTCTATGTAAATAATCATGTCAGCTGCCAATCAAGAATTTTACTTCCTTTCCAATTTATATGAACTTTGTTCTTTCTTCTTGTCTTATTGCACTGACTAGGGCATCTTGTACAATTTTCATTAGAAACGGTGAGAGCACATCCTTCTTTTGATATCAGGGTAATGTTGCTCCCAAAGAGATGTGAATTATTGTCCTCAGCTACTTTCTGAACTTTTTTTTTTTTTTGAGACAGAGTCTCACTCTCTTGCCTGGGGTGAGTGCCGTGGCGTCAGCCTAGCTCACAGCAACCTCAAACTCCTGGGCTCAAGCGATCCTACTGTCTCAGCCTCCTGAGTAGCTGGGACTACAGGCATGTGCCACCATGCCCGGCTAATTTTTTCTATATATATTTTTAGCTGTCCAATTAATTTTCTTTCTATTTTTTTTGGTAGAGACGGGGTCTCGCTCTTGCTCTTGCTCAGGCTGGTCTCGAACTCCTGAGCTCAGAATGATCCGCCCGCCTCGGCCTCCCAGAGTGCTAGGATTACAGGCGTGAGCCACCGCGCCCGGCCACTTTCTGAACTTTTTAATGTAACATTTCTTCCTTAAATGTTTGATGATTCCATCAGTGAAACTTTGGGGATTTCTTTGTGGGGAGATTTTTTTTTAATTAAAAATTCAATTTCAGCCAGGCATAGTTGCTTGTGCCTATAATCCCAGCACTCTGGGAGGCTGAGATGGGAGGATTGCTTGAGGCCAGGAGTTCAAGACCAGCCTGAGCAAGAGCAAGACCCCGTCTCTACTAAAAATAGAAAAATTAGCCAGGTGTGGTGGTGTGCACCTGTACTCCCAGCTACTTGGAAGGCTGAGGCAGGAGGATCACTTGAGCCCAGGAATTTGAGGTTGCTGTGAGCTATGATGACACCACTGCACTCTAGTCAGAGTGATTGAGCAAGACTCTGCCTCAAAAAAACACAAACACAAAAGTTTCATTATTATATTGTAAATCATTCTATTTTACATTCTATTTTAATTATATTTAAAGTGATGTACTCTCTTTTTTCGTGTTAGTAATTTGTATCTTCTCTGTTACCCTGATCAGTCTTGCTGGAGATGTGATGTACCAATTGTCTTAGTTTTTCTACTGTGTATGGAATACATGAAACTGGGTAATTGATAAATAAAATGAATTTCTTACAATTAGGGAGGCTGAGAAGTCCCAAGCTGAGAAGCCATATCTGGTGTAGGAACCAGTGCTTGCTAGCAGTTACTCTGATCAATGTGGGCACAGGTCATCCATCCCCAGCACCGACTTCCCAGGCCACTCTGCCTGGCTAGGACCAGCCTCTTGCTACCACTAGGACCAAATCATCCCTTCTTTTTTAAATTTTTTTTTTGAGACAGAGTCTCCATTGCCTGGGCGAGTACCATGGCGCTGCCTAGCTCACAGCAACCTCAAACTCCTCAGCTCAAGCGATCCTCCTGCTTCAGCCTCCTGAGTAGCTGGAACTATAGGCATGCATCACCACACCTGGCTAATTTTTCTATTTTTAGTAGAGACGGGCTCTCACTCTTGCTCAGGCTGGTCTCGAACTCCTGACGTCAAGCGATCCTCCTGCCTCGGTCATTCCTTCTTTCCCAGTCCGAGAGAGGAGGGGATTACCCTCACTACCAGTCCTTTGCACACCTTCTTCCTTGATGGTTAACCTCTCTCCAGGATGATTGTTGGTGGAAGCATTTATTCCTTTCAAGGGAAACCCGACCACCCTCACAGGTCTGTTTCCATGGCCTCCAGAAGTTATAAAATAGTCCAGTACTGGTAGTATATTAGCTTGAGCCGATATAAAAAATACCATAAACTGAATTACTTTAACATAAATTTATTTTCTCTTAGTTGAGGAGGCCAGAAGTCTGAGATCAAGATGTCAGCAGGTCTGGTTTCTCCTGAGGTCTCTCTCCTTGGCTTGCAGATGGCCTCCTTCTTGCCCTGTCCTCAGATGGTCATTCCTCTGCGTTCACGCACATTCCCTGTGTCCCTGTGCATCCAAATTTCCTCTTCTTCCCCCTAGTCTTCTGATTCTCCAAGCTCTTTCAACACTCCTTAAACACCCTATTCCACCATCTTCTCACTCAGAAGATAAACTTGTGTCTTATTTTACATAGAAAATACATAACGTGTTTTCTCTGTAAAATAAGACACAAGCTTAAGGAGTGTTGAAAGCTACTTGGAGAATCAGAGAGAGGACTGACTAGGGGAAGTGCAGAGTGAATTCTAGGTATACAGGAGCCCAACTGAGGCTTGAAACTGCCAGTAATCCATGTAGGTTGCCTTTCAGCGTCAAATACATATTTCATTGCCTGCTCCATGAAAATGGAGATGGGCCCTAAATTAAAGCGGGTACAATGTTAAGCTGTTTAAGTAGAGGGAGCTGGAGGGGCCCCGCCGGAGGAAGGTGCTTCTCTTCCTGGTTATGCACTTTGTGTTTTCTTCTTGCTCCTGCCAGCAGCACTTGTGGTGTGGAGAGCACCCAGTGCAGCTCTCCCCAACTGAATTTCAGC
This sequence comes from Indri indri, assembly GCA_004363605.1. Classification (NCBI taxonomy): domain Eukaryota; kingdom Metazoa; phylum Chordata; class Mammalia; order Primates; family Indriidae; genus Indri; species Indri indri. Next base: position 3,100 of record RJWJ010023202.1, read on the forward strand.
TGCACTGCACGGGTAAATTCCGAGTGTGTCCTGCTCACTGTCAAGCAGGAAAATTCATGCTTACTTATTCTGCTTTTGTCCCCTTGGGCCCTCCAAACGGACGCCCGATCCCAAACGCTACGTGCAGGGCTGACCTTTCCTAGCTCCACCACGGTCCTAAAATTTTCCAGCAGAACACTACTGTGGGGCTCCCCTGACCCAGGTCCAGGCTCGGTTCTTCCTCCCATGGGAAGTACTGCCACCACCTCACACGCCACTGGATCCCCCATGTTCATCCAACTCAGGAAGCATCTATTAATATTAAGCACCTGCCGCACACCGGCACAGCACCGAGTCTCTTGCACGTCCCGCAAACAGCTGAAGTGGGTGGAGCCCTTAAGGCTAACTGGATGCTCGCTAGCCCGGCCGAGTCCCGGCGGCCGGGGCCTTGGAGAACGAGAGGGGCGCGGTAGCGGGGCCAGGGGCGAGTTCTGGGCCTGGACCGCATGCGGGGCCGAGCCCACCCGGAGCCCGCCAGGCCACCCAGACCCCCCAAGCACGCAAAGGGGAAAGCACAGGTCGAGCGGAGCTTAGGCCGCCGCGACTCTGCGTCGGGGTCGAAGCCGGTCGGGGCTGAGACCGCGCGACCACAAGTGTAACACTTCTCACCCCAGGGAGACCGGACGGGAGGCGGAGCCAGGCGGCCACCCGCGCGGGACTTCGCTCAGGCACTTCCGGGGCCGCTCTAGGAATCCAGGAGGACTCCTTGGAGCTAGTCTTCGGGCCGGCGGGAAGGCCAGGCTGAAGGGGGCGGGGCTCGAGGATAGGGAAAGCCTATGAGCGTGGGGAGGGGGCGGGGCTGAGCCAGCCCACGTTTCTCAGGCGCGGGGAGGGTCGCGTGCGCGGTTCGTGGAGGGGCGACTGCTGTGGACCGAGTTGCGGGGCGGCGCGGAGAGGTTGGCCCAGGCGCGGGGTGAGCGGAACACAACCGGAGTCGGGCTACGTTGTCCCCAGCCCCACTGGACTGTTCCTGCGGCGGAGTCCCCTCGCCGAAGCCGCGGCCGCAGCAGGTGCCTTTGGCGAGGGGAGTCTTCGCGTCCGCGAACCGGGCGCGCTGGGCCTTTCGCGTGGTGTCAGCGCCCCCTCGTGCGCAGTTGTGCCCGGCGCTTGGGGGAGCCAGGTGGGGGCCACAGAAGCAGCGGTATCAGCCCGGGTTTCCGACGGCTTACCTGGGGCAGCCAGGTCCTCCATCCCCACCCTCATTTAATTAGACCTGGCAGCCAGGCAGGCACACTTCCATTTATTTCCTTAGCTTTTTTCTCATTTTGTCTTCTTTTCTTTATTCAGTGGCCAGATACTAGACTTTTGTTTATTTTAGTTAAGCATTATGAGATAATTGTAGCTTCGTGTACAGTTGTAAGGTATAATAGTTGCTGAGGGCCCTTTCCCTCCCCCAGCGGTAGCATGCTGAACCCTGTCCTAGGCCACAACCAGATACTGACATCCATACAGTCAAGATACACGACAGTCCCTCGGCCAAATTCCCTCAGGTTTCCTTTCTATAGCCACACGAACTCCCTCCCATCCCCACCCCCTCCTTCATGGCTTGCAACCATTAATCTGTTCCCTCCATTTCTATAATTCTATCTTTTCAAGAGTGTTATATAAATGAAATCACATACAGTACGTATGGACTTGATCTGTTGAGGGCCCGTGTCACCAGCACCCATGGGTACAAAATCTTTTGCTGGTACAACAATACAGACACATATAGATCAGTGGAACTGAACAGACAGCTCAGATATAAACCCTCGGCAGGGCGTGGTGGCTCAAGCCTATGATCCTAGCACTCTGGGAGCCGGAGGTGGGTGGATCCTTTGAGCTCAGGAGTTTGAGACCAGCCTGAGCAAGAGCGAGACCCAGTCTCTACTAAAAATAGAAAGAAAGTTAGCTGGACAACTAAAAATATGTAGAAAAAATTAGCTGGGCATGGTGGCACATGCCTGTAGTCCCAGCTACTCGGGAGGCTGAGGCAGAAGGATTGTTTGAGCCTAGGAGTTTGAGGTTGCTGTGAGCTAGGCTGATGCCACGGCACTCTAGCCGGGGCAACAGAGTGAGACTCTGTCTCAAAAATAAAATAAAATAAACTAAACCCTCAAATATATGATCAAATGATTTTCAACAAGGGAGTGGGCAGACTTTTCAACAAATTGTGCTGGGAAACTTGATATTCACATACAAAAGAATGAAATTGGACCCTTATCTTACACCGTATACAATTTTTTCTTTTTTCTCTCTCTCTCTCTCTTTTTTTTTTTTTCCCAAGACAAGGTCTCACTCTGTTGCCCAAGCTGGAGTCACAGATCATTGTAACCTCAAACTCCTGGGCTCAAGCGATCCTCCCACCTCAGCTTCCCAAGTAGCTGGGACTACAGCCATGCACCACCACACCTGGCTGTTTTTTTGTTTTTGTTTTTTGTAGGGATGAGGGCTTGCTATGTTGCCCAGGCTGGTCTCAAATTCCTGGCCTCAAACAATCCTCCTGCCTTGGCTTTCCAAAGCTCTGGGATTACAGGAGTGAGCCACCATGCCAGGCCAATATGCCAAAAATTAACTCAAATTGAACAAAGACCTAAATGTGAAACCTATAACACTACAACTCTTAGAAGAAACTAGAAAGCAAAAGCTTCACAACGTTGGATTTGTCAATGATTTCTTGGATATAACACTAAAGGCATAGGAAACAAGAGAAAAAACAACCAAATTGGACTTCATCAAAACTACAATCTTTTCTGCATAAAAGGACACTATTAACAGAGTAGAAAGACTATCCACAGAATGGGAGAAAATATTTGCAAATCACCTATCTAATAAGGGATTCATATGCAAAATATGTAAAGAACTACTAAAAAACAATAACTAAAAAACCTGATTCAAAAATGGAAAAAGGGGCCGGGCTCAGTGGCTCACGCCTGTAATCCTAGCACTCTGGGAGGCCGAGGCGGGAGGATCGCTCAAGGTCAGGAGTTCGAGACCAGCCTGAACAAGAGCGAGACCCCGTCTCTACTGAAAAATAGAAAGAAATGATCTGGACAACTATAAAATATATATATATATATATAGAGAGAGAAAATTAGCCGTGCATGGTGGCGCATGCCTGTAGTCCCAGATACTCGGGAGGCTGAGGCAGGAGGATCGCTTGAGCCCAGGAGTTTTAGGTTGCTGTGAGCTAGGCTGACGCCTTGGCACTCTAGCCCAGGCAACAGAGCCAGACTCTGTCTCAAAAAAAAAAAAAAAAAGGAAAAAGGACTTGAATAGACATTTTTCCAATGAAGAAATATAAATGGCCAATAAGCACATGAAAAGATTCTCTGCTCAACATCACTAATTACTACAGAAATGCAAATCAAAACCCATAATGAGATACCACTTCATACCCATTAGGATGGCTACTGATGAGAAGAAAAAAATGAAACAAATAAAAAACAGAACTCAAAATAGAAAAATAACAGGTGTTGGTGAGGATGTGAAGTCAGAACCCTGTGCACTGCTGTTGGGAATGTAAATAGTTCGCCTCCAAAGGAAAACAGTATGGCTGTCCCTCAAAAAGCTAAAGGTAGAATCACCACATGATCCAGACATTCCACTTCTGGATATTTACCCAAAAGAAGTGAAGACAGGAACTCAGATATTTGTACCCTCATGTTGATAGCAGCCCAAGTGTGTATCAATGGATAACAAAGTGTGGTATATGCATACAATGAATACTATTCATTCACAAAAAGGAATAAAATTCTGACACATGCTCCAACATGGATCAACCTGCAAGACATTATGCTTAGTGAAATAAGCCAGTCACAGAAGGACAAATATTGTGTGAATCTACTTACACGAGGTACCTGCCACAGTCAAATTCATGGGATCAAAGTAGAATGGTGGCTGCCAGGTGCGGGAGGCGGGCACGGAGAATTGTTTAATGGGTACGGAGTTTCTTTTTTGCAAGATGGAGAGAGTTTTGGAGATTAAATGCACAGAAATGTGAACGTACTTAACACTACTATGCTGAACACTTAAAAATGGTTAAATTGGCAAACTTTGTTACCTGTATTTTACCACAGTTAAAAACCATCCTGAAGAACATTTGGGAGATTAAAATAAAATAAAATCTTGCCATCGAAGGTAAGAGATGGGAGGTCTGGGGGGCGATGGGGGTTGCCGCCCGGACTCCAGGGAGGCGGTCAGCAGCCCGCGTGGAAGGATGGCTGCACAATGCGCGTGGAATGACGGTGCCAGAAGGGCTGCACTAGCACGTTCCAGAGTACGGACTTTGGCCTGGTGGATACCTGATGCAGATGGACAGTGGGGGAGGGCAACGGGGGACGCCAGGCGCTGAAAACTCGGAGAGGCGGGAGCCATGTCGTTCCAGTCCCCGCACCTGAAACGCCCAGACCCTGGGTGCGCAGGAACGGTGACCGCTGAGAAGCCGAGCCCTAACGATCCCGCCGGGGCGGAGCCGTGGGCTGGGCGGGCGCCGGGTCGGCCTGCGTGCACCACCGAGACGCGGGCTCCTAGAGGGGGCGGAAGTGGCTTCCGGCGGCCGAAAAACAACTTCCGCTCGGGAAGTTTGTAAAAGTCCGTGCGGCCCGAGTGGCGCCGTGGGCACAGGACCTGGCTGAGGGCGCACCGCTGGTGAGTGTGCTGGGTCCGCCGCACCGACCGTCGCCCCGAGTCGTTGGTGGTCGGGGTTCCTGGCTGACGCCTCCAGCTGTGCGGCCACCCTGGTACTTGAGGGCTGAGGAGACGCAGCGTAGCGGCAGCTTCGCTTCGCCCTGGAGGTGGCGAGTGCCCCTGGCTAACTCGGGTAGTTCCTCGGTCTCTTTCCAGCTCACGTTCCCCTCTTTGGCCCTCACTTCTCCAGGTTTGTCAGGGCCAGGATCCATCTCCTCTTCGAGCTGGACTCTGTCCGTTACCCCGTCCGTGATCATGGTCTCAGCTGTCCATAGGCAACTTCCAAATCTGTCTTCTGCTCCAGTGAGATCCGGAGACTTATGTCCAGCTGCCTACTAAATATCAAAAACAGCCAAAGGCTCGTCCTGCCCCAAGGTGAGCTCCTATAGTCTCCACACCCCCACCCACTGGTCCGCCACGAAGGTGAGAAGGCTGAAACGTCTCCGTCCTCCTTCCTGCCCATGCTTAAGCACACGGTCAGTCCCGGGTGTGTTATCTCCTCGCCATTCCCACCCTCCGTGTCCCTATCCCAGCCGCCTTCCTCTCTTACCTGGACTGTCTCTTAATGGTGGTCTCACTGTCTTCTCTCCACTCCCATCCTGTCTTGCTGTTTTCTGATTTGTTCACCACAGAGGGATCTTTTAAAAATGTAGCTTATCACGGTATTCTGTATTAAACTCTCACTGCATTTCACATGAAACCATGGCTCAGGATGCCGTGGGTAATGTGGTCCTTGCCTACTTCCTGCCATATCTGAAACAGTTCCCTCCCTTACTCTCTGCAGGTTCCTAAGTCCAGCCCAGTTTGTAGCACAAACAGTGGATGCTCAAATGGGGGAGCTGTTCTTACTTTTACCACTGTGATAATTATTACTTGCTAGAAGAGCTCAGAGTTTCTGATGCACAAACTTTACCCATAACCCATGAGCTCAGTGTGACTTTTCATGTGTTTATAGACCAGTGTATAACTTTTGTTGCAGTGTCTGTTCAAATATTTTGCCAATTTAAAGTTTATTTTTCTTTTATTATTGATTTGTAGGAGTTATCATTCTGGATGTGAGTTCTTTGTCAAATATATGTATTGGGAAAATTTTCTCTCAATCTGTGGCTTGCTTTTTCATTTTCTTAACTGTTTTTCAATAAGCAGAAATTTTTATATTTGATAAAGTCCAGTTTATATATATATATATATATATATATTTTAAGGTTAATGCTTTTGAGGATCCATGGGAGGAATCTTTGCCTACCCCAGTGTTATGAAGAGATTGTCTGATTTTTTTCCTTCTAGAAGCTTTTAGTTTCAGCTTTTACATTTAGTTCCATGATCCATCTTGAATTATTTTGGGGTGTGGTGTGAGGTAGGGGGTGTCAAGGTTAATTTTTCCCTTATTGTTCCTGTACCATTAATTGAAAAAAAATTTTTTTAAACCCTTGATGCCTTTGTCGTAAAACACTTAACTGTATGTGTGGATCTATTCCTGGACTCTATTCTGTCTCCTTATAATCAGGTAATGTAAGTCTTCTAACTTTGTTCTTCAAGATTGATTGTTCAAAGTCCTTTGCATTTTCATATAAATTTTATAATCAACTTGTCAATTTTTAGGAAAAGCCTGCTGGGATTTTTGCTTGGAGTTGTGTTGAATCTATAGATCAGTTTAGGGAGAACCGAAAACTTTATATCCATAAACATGGGATATTTCTCAATTTATTTTCATCTTCAGTTTTGCTCAGCAGTGTTTTGTAACTGAGAGTAGAGGAGTTACATGTCTTTAAATGGATTTGTAAGTATTTGATTTTTTGTTACTGTAAATGTTAAGTGTCCCAGTGGTGGATACTGGTGGTTTACAGAGCAGACCCTGCGTGTGTGTCTGTGTATGTTGCTGGCTTTTCCTGAGTTCCCCTTAGTTCACTGAGCAGGCAGGGGCTCTTGGGTCAGGTGGGGGTTCCCAGGCTGGTGGCCCCCATTCATACTTCTCTGGCTTCCCAGATCGGCTGTTCCTGGGCCCTGCATCTCCTCAGAGGGGCCGGCTCCTGCTGTTCCATGGACATGTCCCAGGTGAGCCTGTTGGCTGCTGCTGCTGAGTGTGGCCTCTCCTCTGTCCTATAGGCTGTCATGGCCCTAGCCCACATGTGGGAAGGGGTCTGCAGCGTTGTGCCTGTGCCCACCTTTTTGCTAGTTCTCTTTTATAGGGTGGGGAAAAAGAAAAGAAAATTTGATTTATTTACATTAAGAATAGTAGATGTTATAGAAAACTAGGAAAATGTACTTGATTCTCTTAGGTGCTGTCTTGGGCCACTAGAGCTGTCATAATGAAATGTCACAGGCAGGGGTGGTTTAAAAGACCGACATTTATTTTCTCTGTTCTGAAGGCTGAAGTCCAAGATCAAGGTGCTGACAGATACAGTTTCTGATGAAGGCCCACTTCCAGGATTGTAGACAGTGGCTATCATGCGGTGTCCTCACACATGTGTGGGGAGAGGGCCAGGGAGCTCTCCAGTGTCTCCTAAGGACACCAGTCTTATTGGATCAGGGCCTCCCATGACCTCATCTAACCTTAATTACTCCTTAGAGGCCCTATCCCCAAACGCAGACACACAGGGCATCAGCACGTGCATGTGGGGACACAAACATTCCATCCATAACAGGGGTCTTCCCTGTGCTCCAGCTGTGGGCTTCTTGAGGTTCTTCCCCCTTGGAGACCATCTGCCTCCCTCCCCACTTCCTGCTCAGACGCAGGGTTGTAGCCTTCTCTCTCTGCCTCTCAGGACGGCCTGTTCTAGAGCTGTTTGTGTTGCAGGAGCGAGTGACCTTCGAGGACGTGGCTGTATACTTCTCGAGGGAGGAATGGGAGTATCTGGACTCTGGCCAGAGGGCCCTCTACCGCGACGTGATGCTGGACAACTTCAGGATCTTCACCACTCTTGGTAAGGGCCACACTGTCGCCTCTGGAGCCTGTCTGGTCCAGGGTGGTATTGGGGACTGAGGAGCTGGAAGTTATTGGCTTGGGTGGACAGAGGGCCTGTCCCACACCCAGTCTGGTCAGGGTCACTTCTTGGGCTCCCCTGGAGGCAGCCTCATCTTCCTTCCTCAGACCCCACCAGGGCCTTCTGCTGGCCTTGGCGCCCCAGTGGGGATGGTGTCCACACTCACCATCATCGCTGCTTTGGGGCAGCTTCTCCAGGGGATCCCTGTGGGCTGGCCTGGCCTCTCTGGGTTTGTCTTCTGCTGATCCAGAGCCAGTGTGACCTCTGGACCTTTACTTGTCCTCTCTACAAATAAAACAGCACCTTTTCTCTTTTTTGAGAAGGATTTTGTAGCCCCAGACCAGACCTCGTCTCTTGCCTGCAACAGTGGGATGAGCCATGGGTTGAGGATTGGGAGAGACTCGAGTCTCAGAAAGTACGGAGGGGTCCCTACCCAGGTGAGCACCACGATGGCTGGCTGGGCTGGCCCTTCTTTCTGTTCCCATGGCTCCTGAGGTGTGCACTCACCACACAGCACCAGATAAGGGACACAAAATGTTGTCTTTTTTTTTGTTTTGTTTTTTTTATTTGAGACAGAGTCTAACTCTGTTGCCCAGGCTAGAGTGCTGTGGCATCAGCCTAGCTCACAGCAACCTCAAACTCCTGGGCTCAAGCAATCCTCCTGCCTCAGCATCCTGAGTAGCTGGGACTACAGGCATGTGCCACCATGCCCGGCTGCTTTTTTTCCTGTATATTTTTAGTCGTCCAGCTAATTTCTTTCTATTTTTAGTAGACACGGGATCTCGCTCTTGTTCAGGCTGGTCTTGAACTCCTGACCTCAAGCAATCCTCCCACCTCAGCCTCCCAGAGTGCTAGGATTACAGGCGTGAGCCACCACACCTGGCCACAAAATGTTTTCTGATTAGAGAGACTTTAGCAACACACAGTGGCCACCATGCTGCTACACCAGTGGACACTGACTGTGTGCCAGGGTCTGTATGGTCTGGGGCAGGAGGAACAGTGCGCAGCTTGGGTGGAGCCTGAGGCAGTAGGGTGACACTGAAGGCTATAACCCGCCCCGGTGCTGTCCTGTGGAGATCCTGAGTGTGGTGTCTGCAGCCTAACTGATGGCCACACGGGGTCATGGATGAGGTTACAAGCCCGACACACCTACTGAATGTGAGGGGTGAGGGTCTCCGGGTGTGTGGCCTTGGGTGGGGACTTTGCTGCTGGCACCTCTGTGCTCATTTGTGAAACCAGGACAGTAGCAGTGCTTCCTCTGTTAAATGAGGTGGTGGTCTCGGGGTTTGTTTTCTACTTCGGATTCTTTCAGAGGCAAAGTTAAGCAGCTGCATGAACAAGCTGGGGGCCTCCAGCTGGGGAGGGTATCAGGTCCCTGGTTGGAGGGAAGCTTATGGCTCAGATGGCTCAGATTTGTGGCAAGCTCCCATGGCTTCCATGTGGCCACCTGGGCAGCCTGTCCACCTACATGAACAGGACTTTGTGACATAGACAGACACAGGTTTGTCTTAGGTGGTGTTGTTTCTGTAGGTAGGTTCACGTGCGCATGCGCTATCAGGCCATTTAAACCAACTCACAGTACCCCATCGTGTCAGAAATACCTGACCACTACCCAGTGTGGGTGAGCATTGAGTTTGTTTTATATTTTCCACAGTTTTTAGCACATCTGTGCGCAGCTTTGAACACATTTTCTTTATCACTAATGTGCAGTGTTTTTGGAGTGAACTCCCTGAGTAAATTGAAATAAGTAGCTTCACAATTAGTAGCTTTTTTTCTTTTTATTTTATTTTGTTTTAGAGACAAGGTCTTGCTCTGTCACCCAGGCTGCAATACAGTGATGCGATCATAACTCATTATAAACTTGAACTCTTGGGCTCAAGTGATCTTTCTGCCTCAGCCTCCCAAGTAGGTGGGATTACAGGCACGCACCACCGTGCCCAGCTAATTTTTCTTATTTTTTGTAGAGACAGGGTCTTGCTATATTGCCCAGGCTGGTCTTGAACACCTGGCCTGAAGCGATCCTCCCACCTTAGCCTCCCAAAGTTCTAGGGTTACAGATGTGAGCTTTCATGCCTGGCCCAGTAGCTTTTCTTTATGCTTTGCTGGATTGCCGCTGCATGGCCTGGCCTGTCCATGGGGCCACCAGCTCTGTGTAAGTATGTCCATTTTCCTCCCTAGGGGCAGAGAAATCCATTGATCACAGGAGACACCGTGATCGGCCAACTTGGGCTTACAAGAAAATCCACATTCAGGAAAGAGCCAAGGAAGGAATTGGTTTTAGGAAGAGCTGTCTGAACTCAGGCAATGTGCAGCTTCCTGGAAGTGCTTCAGAAAGGAAAGATGATAGGCCTGCAGCTTTCCAGCGCAAGGTGCGTGGGAAGTGCTGTGGGCATCGGCCAGGCCTCAGAAAGCCCCGTAAGCGCCATGCCTCTGAGCTCTCGTTCATTTGTGGCACATGCGGGAAGGTGCTGAGCTGCCACAGCCGGCTGGTTGCTCACCAGACGGTACACACGGGGACCAAGTCCTTCGAGTGTTCCGAGTGTGGCCAGACCTTCAGGTGGGTTTCAAACCTTCTGCGCCACCAGAGAAACCACACGAGTGAGAAGCCCTTCCACTGTGAGGTGTGTGGACAGGCCTTCAGCTTGAAAGATCGTCTTGCTCAGCATCGCAAAGTCCACACTGAGCACAGGCCCTACTCGTGTGGTGACTGTGGGAAAGCCTTCAAGCAGAAGTCAAACCTCCTTAGACACCAGCTGGTGCACACTGGGGAGAGGCCTTTCTACTGTGCTGACTGTGGCAAGGCCTTCCGCACCAAGGAGAACCTCAGCCACCACCAGAGGGTTCACAGTGGGGAGAAGCCCTACACCTGTGCTGAGTGTGGCAAGGCCTTCCGGTGGCCCAAGGGCTTCAGCATCCACCAGAGGCTACACCTGACAAGGAGGTTCTACGAGTGTGACCGCTGTGGAAAAGGCTTCCGCCACCTGGGCTTCTTCACTCGGCATCAGAGAACTCACAGGCACGGGGAGGTGTAGAGGTGCCAGGTGTGCAGGTCCTGTACCACTCCAGTATTGGTCCTTGTTGAGGGGAGCTGCAGTAAGCAGTCGTGCTTTATCTAGTTTGGAAATTCAACCTGGAAAGAAGCCACCTCAGTGCTCAGAGCTCCCAAGATCCCCCAGGAAGTTCTACAGGAAAATTCCCACATGGGAGAAGTGGATCCACAAGTACACAGGGGTGACAGTGGCAGCTGCTCCCATGGTGCTGAGCACCCTGGAGTGGCACCAAGAGCTTGTGGAGCCACAGAGCACACCCCAGTCCCTGCTCAGATCAGAGAAGGGCCTGTCTTGTCTTGTTTTTACTTTCCCCCTGGCCCATAGCGGTCTGGGCTCAGGCACTCAGCCCCAGCAATGAGTGTTACTCGTGTGTGCTTTAACGCCTTTTCTTCCCAGCTCCTCGCCCCATGTGCACTGCCCAGCCCGTCTTCCGTGTCTGTCTGCAAGGCAGCTGTGAGTGTTGCACAGAAGCAAGGCCCCTCCTGCAGCCTCATGAGGTGGAGCTAAGAAGCGAGCAGCTTTGTAATATCGAGCGCTTATTACTGGATTAAGGGAAGCTCTTAATTCACAGCCAGAGCTGTGATCAGTGAACTCTGCTTATGTGGCAGCATCCAGTCTGGTGGCTGCGTATGCATGTGTGTTAAAACCACATCATCACAGCACTGCTTCTCTGGAGTGGCCTCTCTAGCTGAAATAGACTCTTGCCTAGTGGATCTTTGGTAAAACAGCATTGCATCTTGCTTTTTATTAATATTCATAAATGTATGAGTGCAGGAAGGCTTTGCTCCCAGTGTCATGTGACCACAGAGGAGCCTGCATGGGGTTCTGGGCAGCCCTGTCACCTCAGACCTGATCCTTTGTACCCAGAGCTGAGCTGAGCTGAGCTGAGCTGGAGTGAAGAGGGCAGCTGAGACTGCCCACACTGCCGTCAGACCCTGTGCCTGGCCAGGGGATGTGTGGGTGAGGGGTGGGGCAGAGGCCAGATTAGGCTTGTGAGAACTGGACACTTCTCACCAGACCTGGAACCATCAAGATGGCTCCCAGCCAGAGACTACTTGGCACAGCCCTGGGCAGCCCCCCGCCCCCGCTTTCTGGGTTTTTCTTATAGTAGGTAAGATCCTCGCCACAGCTACTACATGCGTGGGCTTTGTGAGTACCCTGTGCCGGGTGGTTAGGTCAGGGCCACCATTGCCGCAGAAGCCTCCGCCCAGCTCTGGCAGTCAGAGCCTTGGTCACACTTCTGGGACTGGTGACTCAAGAAACTTTGGGCAGTGAGAGGTGGCTGTGTTCACCACTGGGTGTTCATGGAAGAGACGACCTCTTTGTTTTAAACTTCAGGTGTCCCTGCTTATCCAGCCAGAAATAAAAATCTCCCAGGTGGAGGTCATGGGGGCAGCAGCGCCCTACCCTAGAACTGGTGGGGGCTGAGCCTTTGCTTTGCTTTGGTTATCCAAAGAGTTGGTGAAGGATTTTGCTTTATTTGTTTTTTTAAGAATTCCAACCAACAAATGAAACGTTGGAATAAGAAATGGGTTTATAGGCCAGGTGTGGTGGCTCACACCTGCAATCCTAGCACTCTGGAAGGCTAAGGCAGGAGGATCACTTGAGGTCAGGAGTTCTATGCCAGCCTGAGCAAAAGCAAAACCCCATCTCTACAAAAAATAGAAAAATTGGCTGGGCATGGTGGTGTGCACCTGTAGTCCCAGCTACTCAGGAGGCTGAGGCAGGAGGATCACTTTAGCCCATGAGTTTGAGATTGCAGTGAGCTGACACCATTGCACTCTACCTGGGGTGACAGAGCAAGACTCTGTCTCAAAAAAAAAAAAAAAAAAACCACAAATGAGTTTACAAGAAATAGGGGAAGAAGAGGAGGGTCTGCCCACCGAGCCAGGTCTGATGGGGAGATAGATGCTGCCAGACAAATGACCTTCCCTAGTCAGTCAGGCATGAAGAAAAGTTGAGGGGCTGTGTGCAGCCCTGATCTGAGCTGCCCAGCTTTGAGAGGCACTTTTGAGATAGTCGTGAAATTTGAACATGGACGGCGACTAGGTGGTAGTGAAGGATTTGTCATGATGACGACAGAGTGGTTATGTTCAACAGAGTCCTTCTTAGGTTGCATTCTGACATATTTATGGGGAAATGGTTTGGGGCCTGGGATTTGCTTTAAAATTCCAATAAAAGGGGGAAAGAAAATAATATTGGCAAAATGTTGATGGTTGTTGAAGCTACAAGGTGGGTATGTTTGAACCTTTTCGTATAGGATATTTGTAGGTTTATTAACGCACACTGAAGATTGTTCAGACCAGCTGCTGAGTAATGAAGGTACAAGGCTGTGTCAGTCTGCACAGGCCGCCATAACAAAGCACCACCGACTGGGTGGCGTAAACAACAAATTTATTTTCTTACAGTTTTGGAGACTGGAAGTCCAAGATCAAGGTCCCAGGGTGGTCTCTCTGATGAGGGTGCGCTTCCTGGTTGATAGAGGGTGTCCCGGTGGGGAGAGAGCAAGCTCTGGTGTCCCTTTTCCTTGTAAGGGTGCCAATCCCATTATGAGAGCTCCACCCTCATTCATCCAAACCTAATCCCCTCCCAAAGACCCGACCCCTCCCCTCCCACCAGTACCGTCACATTGGGTCTCTGGCTTCAACATGTGAATTTTAAGCGGACACAATTCGGTCCATAGCGGATGCTTCTCTGGGTCAGTCCTGGCCCACAGACCCCACTGGGGAAGGATGTTTGCTCTTGCAGGTCTGCAGCCTGCCCTGGCCAGTGAGGCCACCAGGGCCCCAGGATAAGTGGATGTCTACCCAGGGGAACATGTGAGTAGTTTCTCTTTTACTTACACGTAGAGTCCAAACCTTTGTGAAAATGCATGTGTTTTTCTTCCATCTCAGGTTGTCGGGCAGGTGTCTGGTTTGTTCCCTGCCTGGTCGGTGGAGTCGGGAAGGCCTTCAGGTGGTTTGAGTGCAGGTGAAAATGGCCTGTCATGGGATGGTGCGCCTTGTATCTCTGGACAGCAGGTGCTGCGGATAACAAAAGTTTTGAGTGTCCTGTAGGAAGCAACTGGCCGTGTGCCTGTGGTCACCTATTCCTGGTTTTTAATCCTTGCCAAGGCTTTCACTTCATGATGCAGTTGTGTGGAATTACATTTGAACAATGCAGAATTTGTTAAGAAGCTGTTAGACATTCCATTTGATTATCTGAGCAGGCCACCCGGTGGCAGTCCCATCCTGTTCACAAGCACTGGGTGGAGGTCACAGCAGGAGTGCCGCCTGCAGTCATACCTGTCAGCAGCCTCTGCTAGAGTAGGTACACCGTTCCTTGGCGTTTCTTTTGGGGAGTGGTAACGAGGCAGCTGGTTGAGAAACATGGTGATACTCGACTGGTTGGTGCTTTTACATATTTTTCCTTCTAATATTTATACATCCCTTCCTGCTTCACTTGAGAAAATGAGGGAATTCTGCCTTTAAACAGCCCCAGTAGAGAATGGGGTTAATGATGTGATTCACACGCACCATCGGGTGATGGCACGATCTGCCTCTCAGCTCTTTCGGCCTGCTCGCCATGGCACCCCCTTCCTGGGGTGGGCTGACAGGGGTCTGCCAGCAGGTGTCCTGTAAGAAGTGCTTCCCCCCCTCAGGGCTTTTATCTGCATTTACCTTCGGCACAGGATGCACGAGGCCACTTGGCAGCCAGAATGGGCGTTCCAGTGGGGCCAACAGGTGACTGAGCTCCTATCCCCAGGGGACACCCACTTGTCTAGCCTTGTGTACATGCTCAGCACATGTACCCAGTCAGAGGTCCACCGAGAGGGAGGGCGGCAGATGTAGCTGAGAGTCCCAGGGTAGGAGGGCCACATGGCGGCCACTGGCAGTCCTGACCAAGAGACAGACAGAGGAGAACATTCCACCAACAGCTCTCCCTATACTCCAGGGCCAAGGCCAAATGGGTCTGATCTTCTCCTTTTGGGACGTATAATGCCAGGTAAATAAAGGTATTTGGGAATCATTCTAGATACAATGCATCATGTATCTGTATCCAGCTGTATCCAAACTTTGTTCTGGGTGTTCATGGAGTCTCTTATACACATCAGTCTTAGAGGTTCTCAAAACCACAGGTGGACCCTTAAAATGAAGACTGCATGTGGAGGTGCTGACCCTGAGCCGGGCAAGGGCAAGTCCAGCCCTAATAGTTCACTTTGTAATATTTGTATCTGTGACCTCTTGGTAGCTAAATCATGGGCCCACCGAATGAAACACTTTGGGGAATATGAAATATGTAGGTTTTGAACAATAGTATAAAGAAAAGCCGATTCCCCAATGCGAGCCTAATGTTGGAACCATATTGGATTTTAAAGCTTCAGGAAGGCTGGGTATGGTGGCTCACACTGATAACTAGCACTTTGGGAAGTCGAGACAGGAGGATTGCTAGAGGCAAAGAGTTTGAGACCAGCCTGGGCAATATCAAGACCCTGTCTATACAAAAAAAAAAAAAATTAGCTAGATGTGGTGGCGCCTGTAGTCCCAGCTACTCGGGAGGCAGGAGGATCACTTTAGCCTTGGAGTTTGAGCTTGCAGTGAGCTATGATGACATTATTGCACTCGAGCCTGGGCAATAGAGCAAGACCCTGTCTCTGAAAAATAAATAAATAAAAATAAAACTTCAGGAAGAATCCTCTTCACCTAGGCCAACCACCATGTTCAAAATGTGAGGGTGGCTGTGGAAGCCTGGAGTCCACACAAGTGTAACTTGGTGCTGACAGGAGCCTAGGGCTGCCTGTGCACCTGGGTACCCAGAGTTAACCCACTCTCCACACCCCCACCCACATGCACACTGCTTAGGAAGTGTGACATCCTGCATCAATTTGCAGTTCAAGGTCATGATTCAGGAATACTACATTATCTCACACAATCCATGCAAAGGTTAAACAGGCTTCAGGAAAGCTAAACCTGTGACTTGCAGATCCCACTGCCATGGCTGGAGGGCTGTCCTCACCACAGGGGACAGTACCCAGCCCCATCTCCCACTCCCTGTCTCAAAGATGCCCAATCCAGTGATCCCACCTACAACTGCAGTGTCTCAGCTGGAGGCAACAGACACCATGTCCACAAGTTGCACCTTGTGACCACTGTGGGCCTGTTTCAGGAAAATCCTGGGACAGTGTAGAAAAACCACTCTCCAAACTGACAGTGTCGAGAGACCAAAAACAACTCAGACGAATCCAGCTTGGCTAGTTAGATGAATTTACTAGAGGTTCCCGACATAGGGATCTCATTCCTGGTGATGTTGGGAATCCTCCAGGCACTCACTCAGTGTAGGTGCATGTTGAAGGGGCTGCCAGCCCATCAGCCGGGGGCAGTGGAGGACTCTGTGATATAGTTGTGTCTTTCTATGCATCGAGGGGCCTTCCGGTGTGATATTCCATGTCCAGCTATCATCCATGTTAACCCACCCAAACTGATGTGTCAGCTGCAGGTGATGTTAATGTGTTGCCTTACTAATGCAAAGACATGTCTTTTAGTTTCCCTTACGGTTGGCAAGTGGGAAGGATTGAGGTGGAGGTAGATGCCAATAGTGTCTAGTAGCATTGTCCTCCTGAAGTGATTTTGTCCAGTCACTCTGATTCTGTGATGTCACGGGCAGCACGTCCCATGGCCTCCCACACCCACTGGACAAGGGTAGGTATCCACATACCCAACAACTGGACTGGTTGTTGACCACTGCCGTTGTTGCAGCCCAACCTAAAAAGACATTGCTGCTTGCCACGGACAGCAGGAGCAACAGCCTGTGGGCACAGACACAGGTGTTAGAAGGGACTCCTAGAGGTGACTCAATTCCCTGTGACATTATTGCTGATGCAGTTTCTCCCACAGGCCCTACCAGAGAAGCTGTTGCAGGCTTCGAACCTGGTTTACAGCACCACGCGAGGCTCCCCTCCCAGGATCGGGCACAACAGCTTTGCCTATGCCACTTGCCATGATGCCTCCAGCTAGTATCGATGTCTTCACGTGGTGGTATTGAAAGGCCTTTGGTTTTTAATGTTTAACAGAACTCGTGACAGTTGGGGTCACCTCAGCTTTGGCTATTTTCATGGTGTCAATGGACAAGAACTCAAACTCTGAAATAATTTAAAGAGGTATATTCTAAGCTGAATATATGTGACCATAGCCTGGAGAGTGAATCCAAGAAGCCTTGAGCAAGTGGACTACCCATAGTTGGATTAAAGTTTGGTTTTGTATATTTTAGGGAGACAGGAATTACACATATAAATCAATACGTGGAAGGCATACATTGGCCCGAAAAGGCAGGACATCTTAAAGCGGGGGGTTACAGGTTATAGGTGGTTTAAAGATTGTTTGATTTGCAGTTGGTTAAAAAAATGAAGCTTTGTCTAAAGGCTTGGAATGTTTTAAATGAAGATAAGGATGTTGTTAATCAGAGACAAGCCACCTGACATATACCCAGACTCAAATGATCTGTTATGTAAATTGGTGACCTACAGGTGTGATTTAACCTTCATCTTATTTGGCCTCAGGCTTGTTAATGATTTTGTATCTTATTGTCACAAAGAGTAACTCTAAAAGGGACAGGGCATAACTAGACTTGTCTGACCTCCCTTCTCCTCATGGCTGGCAACCCAGCTTTAAGGGGGCAGAGGGCCTTGGCCAAGAGGGAGTCTATTCAGTCGACTGAGGGTGCTTAAGATTTTTAGTTCACAGTGACATCCTTTGGCACCATAAAACCAGCTGAGTGTGGAGGCACCTTCTAGCTCAGTTTTAGGCCTGTTGGTGTTCTCAGGAGCATGGTCTGGCCACCTGCTTTGGGGCCCTGGCTTGGTTCCTCAGACATGACTGAGAGTTTGCGGAGCCTGTTCTACAGGCCTTACCAACCATTCACAGGGAGTGATGCCATGTGTGGTAGTGGGTGGCTCATTTAAAATCTGTATTGGCTCAGGAAGACTCTTAGTCTAAGACCTTTTGGAGCAATCCTTGAATCTGGAGCTGCTATTTTGTCGGTAACAGCTCTGGGCATATCATGTGTCTGACCCAACCAGGTAACTCTCAGGAATTTGACAGCCATGCTGGCCCCTGTATCTTTTGGGGGTTAACTTTCCATCCCCCTCTCTTTAAGCCATCCACGACAGTCTACAGAGCAGGCTCCAGATCTCCAAGAGACTTAGATCAGCATCAATATAGTGAAATGGAAACTGAGGGAGGTTTCAGAGAGAGTCTAGACAGGTCCTGTGCAGCCATCTTGTGACAGATGGTGGAGTGTGCAGGGACCTTGTGACAACATCTGGAAAGTTCATGGTTGGCCTTCCCAAGTGAAGGCAAACTGGTCCTGTGAATCTTCTGCTAAAGGAATACTTCAAAAAGCGTTAGCCAAATCAACCACAGCATGGTCATGTTCTAGCTTGAGAACTATTCTATTCATAAGCCATTGTAGGTACATAACATGTACATTCCATAAAAATATCTGAACACATATACACATATGTGCACAAAGACCTAATAGTTTTTGTCTCCAAATTTTAGGCATGAGGTAACAGTAGCTGTGGTTCTGGTGTCAAATCAGTTTTAGAAGCTTTTTCCTGGCTGGGCGCGGTGGCTCACGCCTGTAATCCTAGCACTTTGGGAGGTCAAGGCGGGCGGATTGTTTGAGCTGAGGAGTTCGAGACCAGCCTGAGCAAGAGCGAGACCCCCGTTTCTACTAAAAAAAAATAGAAATTATCTGGACAACTAAAAATATATAGAAAAAATTAGCCGGGCATGGCGGCACACGCCTGTAGTCCCAGCTACTCGGGAGGCTGAGGCAGTAGGATCGCTTGAGCCCCGGCGTTTGAGGTTGCTTTGAGCTAGGCTGACGCCATGACACTCACTCTAGCCAGGGCAACAGAGTGAGACCCTGTCTCAAAAAAAAAAAAAAAAAAGCTTTTTCCCAGTACTAGTAGGATCTGTGTGTGTGTGTGTGCCCTACCCCGTGGCAAGTCTGGGACCTGGGCAGTGGTCTACCCTACAGGTCAATTCTGAAAACTTACAGTGTGCTGTGTAGGGTTGGATCCAAAATGGGGTGAGCCCAAGAACTCACATACAACTTTGTGTGTTTGCTCTCCCCAAACTGCCTCCTCTGTGTAACTTCGAAATACTTTCTGGCTCCTTAGGGGGTCCCCAAGAGCCTTCCAGTTAGAAAGTTGAGACTTGGGCTTCCTGATTCTGCTGTGCGTTGTCTGGGCCTGAGTCCTTCTCCTGGGCCAAACGCCCAGATGATAGAGAGGAAAATTAGCAAGCATTGGGCCTTCCCTCCCCACTCCTGTTTCAGAGTTTTGGTGCCTGTGTTGCGGGCACTGCTGCCACAACCACTGCCTTCCAGATTTCCTGGGGACTGGAGAAACAGGGAACAGAAAGCAAACAAAAAAACGGCAATTCCCTCCTCTTCCCCTGACATGTAGGAGCCCCCTTCCCAACTCCTTGGACCAGAGGCAGAAGGCTGCCCTTGAAGCTCGCTCTGTCTGTACCTGATGGACACCTCCAGGTTTTAGGCTGCCTTTGAGTCCAGGCTGAGAAATGCCAGAAAAGAAACAACAGGAAACTTACTAGTAGTTCAGTGGTGCTTTGATTCCCGCTATCCACTTGCTGGTATTGACTTTCCAGAGTCCTCAGAGAGCTGCTCCAGGCACATTGCCCAGAAATTTTCGTTACATTCAGTGGGAGAGACGGCATGGGATGTTCTTACTCTATGTTATTGAGAACCAGAACTGGGTCTCATCCGTTATTTCCCACTGTTCCATGGTTCTCCATGGCACGTGCTTCCTGTATTTTATCTATATCTGTCCATTTCTCAAGCCCTCTGCTGTCACAAACATCGATATACGGTACATCCTCATACATGTCCCCTTTTGGATTTGTATGAGAATTGCTTTGTTCTGCATACTCAGGAGTGGGACTGCTGGGTTTCAGATACATGTCATCTTAATTTAGCCGGTTGTGTCGGATCATTCTACACAGCATCCACAGCAGTTTACTCTGCACAGCGGGCTCCAGGGCTCCTATGTCCACACATTCTTGCCAGCACCAGGCATCAACCAACTTTCTAGTTTATGCCAGTCAAAAAGGCATAAAGTGACACATCATTCTGTTTATTATGCACGTCTCTGATCGTCAGTGAGTTTATGAATCTGTCCAGATACTCGTTAGCTCTGGGGTCCTCTTCTGTGAGCTCCTGCTTGTGTTCTGGACCCGTTTTTCTCCTGGAGTTGCTGCCTCCTGGTTTGCTTGCAGGTCTTGTTTATTCTAGATCATGTTAGCTGTTGCAAGCATCTTCACGCCTCACCCATTTCTTCACTTTATCCACGATGTTCTTCATTCAATAGAAATACAATTATGGTGATATTATCTAGAATTTTTGTTTTGAGTTGTTGTGGGTTGTCTTTTTCTTTTTTTCAGCTTTAGTATTGTGTTTTTAATTTTAATTTTGATGGAATCAAGTGCCTGAAATTTTGTCTTACGGTTTATGCTCTGGAAGTTTATCAGATCCTTCATTGTCCATAGACCATAATATTCAAGATTGTATTCTATTAATCTCAAAGGCTTTCCTTGCATATTTAGTTCTGGAACTAACTTTCATGTGGCGTTGAATAGGGGATCAATTTAGTTTTTCTCCATATAGAGAGGTTTTTTCTTTTTTCGTTTTGCTTTTTTGAGACAGGGTCTCACTCTGTCACCCAGGCTGTAATGCAATGGTATCACCATAGCTCACTGCAGCCTCAAACTCCTGGGCTCAGGGGATCCTCCTGCCTCAGGCTCCCGAGTTGCTGGGACTACAGGTGCGCACCACCATGCCTAGCTGCCTATTTCTAACATGAGCACTGAAACAATTAATTTTCCCTATTTACTGTCTGCCATTCTGACCATATATCAAATTTCCTATATATGTGAAGGGGGATCTGTCCCTGAGCACTCTGCTGTTCTGTTTGTATGTTCTTAAGCCAAAACACACTCTTTATTTTTCTTTTCTGTTACTGTTTTTAAAGTTTACTACCATGACTTTACAGTATGTCTTAAAATTTGGGAAGATTCTATCAGTTGTTGCTTCATACATTTTGAGCTATATGTTTTGGTGCTTATATGTTTATGATGAATATAGCTTCTTATTCTGTTGACATTTTTACTATTATACACATCCATTTTGTCCATTATAATAGTTTTGTGTCTTGGATTCTATTAATAGTTTGCCAGATAAGATTAACACAGCTCTTCGGGGTCATCTGTGCTTAGTATATCTTTCCCTATCCTTTCATTTATTTTAAGATAATTGTAAACCTTATCAAGCTATTTAGTCACTCTTACTTCCCAAACCTTTGTCAAAATCTATGGGATCTGTTTCTCTTATTATTTGAGCACTTCTTCCTAAAGTGTGTTCAATGTGGTCTCTGTGTAGCAAATCTCTTGAGGGTTCATATGCCTAGTTATATTTTTATTATACCTTCACATTTGGGTGACAGTTTGGTTGGATATAAAATTCTAAATTCATAGTTATTTGCCTTCAGTATTTTAAAAATGTTATTCTGTTATTTTCCCATATTCACGGTTGTTATTGAAATGTCTGACAGCAAACTTATTCTTGCTACTTTTAATATTAAGGCTTTGCTTTTCTTGTGTGGGCTATTTTATACTTCTGTCTTTAATGTTCTTGAAATGTATTATAATGAGATTAAATGTGTTTTTCCTTATCTTCCCTCTTTGACATTGTATGAGCCTGCTCAGTCTGAGGTCTTTCATCTTCTTTTATGTTCTAGGAAGTTTATTTCAACTCTTTGGGTCCTCCGTGCCTCACTTTCCCTTTCACACATCCCTCTTTCTATCGTCTCCTGCCACCTTCTGGGAGATTCCCTCGGCTGACCTTGCAGCACACTAATTCACACTGCAGCCTCCCCACCTGCTGTTCGTTCGTATTACAATGGTTTTAATATGAAACAGTTCTTGCTTATTTTTTGGATAATTTCTTGTTCCTATGCTAATGCCTTCCTTTTTCTCTTTAAGTATATTGAATTTGCTTGATGTTCTTGGTGTTCTATATGATACATCTGCATGTGGATTTCTGTTATTTACCTTGCTCAATACATGTTGTGCTTCCCATAACTGTGGGTTCATGTCTTTCATTAACTTCGGAGAACTGGTAATTTCATATCAAGCTATCAGTTCATTAATTCTCTCTTCAGCTATGTCTAATGTGCTCATTTAGCCATTGAGATTTAAGAGTTCGTGTCTCCTATCTAAAAGTTCTGTTTGATTCTTTTTCAAATCTGCTTTGTCATTTTTGATATTTCCTTATCCTTGCTCATTTTTGGGTTCCATCTTTTGTTTTTTTAAATATTTCACGCATCATTATTTTGTGCATTGTATTTGTTAATTCTAGTATCTGAAGTTCCTGGGAGCCTAAAACTATTGTGACTTCTCTGCGGATTCTCACTTGTGGGCCTTCGTTCCTGTGTCTGCCAGCTTTTACTGGGCACTCACGTCTAGTTTAATTCAGCCTATCTGCCTGCAGAGGGCTAAACGTGGGAAGGCCTTCCTCCAGAGCAGCTTTGCACTTGCTTCTGCTTAGAATCGGTGGGTATTGCTGCCTCGGAGGACCCTTGCAGAGTCCTGGCCTAGAGCGGTGTTGGTTCAGCTCTCCCTCCCCCCTCTACTTGGGGAGCCAAGGCCTGTTTTCCAACCCCGGACCCAACTTCACTGTTGGTCCCAAGGCTGAACTGGATTTTTCAGTTGTTCTCCCCTCACCATTCCAGTGTTAGCTATTGGGCTCTTCAATTTGTTTTTTGTTTTTAAGCCTTTAGAGATTTCCCCTACTTTTTTTTTTTTTTCGGAGAGCCAACAATACATAAAAAAGTGCATTTATATTAATTTATCCAAGATCTAGTTGTGTTTCAGTGAGAGGGATCTTCAGAGCATCTAGTCTGTGCACTGCAGAGGTTGGAGACCTCTGTCCTGGCCTCTGTCCCCACTGCCCCGCTCAAAGTGCTCTGAAGAGACACATGGGTCCCTTTCCACCTTCCTCGTGCCGGCCTCTCAGGAGCATCCCGCATAGTCGACCACCCCTTCCTTCTCACGGCTGCACTCCTTATTGGCACCTGTGCCTCCACACTGCCCTGGTTCCTCTCCTCTCTCTGGATGTTGCTTCTGAGCATCCCTTGCTGGGACATTCTCTTCCATCCAACCATGAAAAGCTGGAGTTCCTCCAAATGCAT
>RJWJ010023203.1:0-26097 GCA_004363605.1 Indri indri
CCCCCACCAAGTCTCTCTTCCAGAGACCACCGCCATCCCAGTTTCTAGGCAGCTTTTCCTGACAGACATCCACACAGGGCGTCCTCTCCAGCGTGGCTGCCAGGGCTCCGAGAGTCCAGCTTCTGAGGGGCCTTCTGAGCCCAGCAGAATCAAGCTGGAGGCTTTATTGTCACAAGACGTCCTCAGCCCCACCTGAGGGAGCTGCCGGAATGAAACGCGCACTGGCCATTGTCTGCTGTGGTCAAACTCGCTCTGGGCAGAAGCAGCCCTGGGGACCGCGTGCTGACGTGTCCCCCAGCCCCATGCAGGAGGCACAGCCAGCCACCCGCAGGGACGTTCCAGAGCAGTCGTGTGTCCCTGCACTGGCGCAATCCCTGTGCCTGTGCTGGCCTGCCGCATATCCGGAGCAGACTGTTGACAGTGAGGCCTTATTCCCAGGAACAGCTGGAGGACTCCATCCTCCCTGTTCCGTGGCATCTGGGTTCCCTCTCACGGCCTTTGCCACAGCGGGAGGGGGACTCAGTGTCTAGGCGGGAAGGGGAACCTGGGACCAGGGATCAGAATGCTTCATGGTGCAAAGCAAGGCTGTAGAGTCTGAGACCCATATGGGAGACCAGCCCAGTCAGGGGACATTGGTGGGTGCCTTACTCAACGTGCTCATCTGTGAGGGGGACAGGCGTCCACGACACTGCTTTGCAGGGATCGTGTGAGATGGTGACAGCACATATCGCACACGCGATGGTCAGTAGTCAGCAAACGGTAATTGCTGCTCTTGTTTCTTATAATAATAACAATAAAATTATGTTTTAAAATAAATTATTATAACAATATGGTTATTACTATTACTGTAACTATTTTTTTATTGTAAAGGAAAAATATTTTTTAAAAAAGGCACAGGTGTCAAGGCAGCATTTCCCCAGAGCATCATTCCAACATGTTTACAGAAATTGACCTGGAAGTTGAAGAGAGGCCCGTGGAAATGACGACCTGAGGCCCCCCAAAGACACAGGTCCCCTGGGGTACTGGCTGCCGGAGCCTAGGTGTGCTCTAGGACTAATCTCCTTAAAAAAATCCATCACCAGGAGATTTAAAATGTCTTCTTTAGCATCTTCTTAATGAAATAAAAAGTTCATTGCTTTGCCATTCAAGTTAAGCTTTTGCCTTAGCAGGTCCATTGAAAGGAATTTTTTCTTCAAGGCGTTTACTGAAATTGTGTTGATGTGGTAACAGAGCCCTAAATATTTTAAATCAGTCACGGTAGCTGTGGCAGCTTAATCTGCTTAGTGCTGTTCCCGGAAGGTTATATACGCTGATGCTTGGATTTCTGAAGGTGGGCGCGCCGGAGCCCGGGGGAATCTCGCTTCCTTTTTTAATAATGGGAAAGTAAACTTTGGAGGTTTTTGCCTAATCTGTGACTTAACTATTTCACTTCCAGGCTCTGCCTTAAAAAAAATGTGGGCAGAGGGAGATTGGAAGGGAAAATATGCGGAAAGCATTTGCAAAGGGCCTGACCCACTGGGACTGTTGGTTCTGAGGAGCTGAGCCCCGTAAGTGGGAACAGCCACTGTCGGCCACCAGCTTGTTGGCAGCAAAAAGCCATCGTGATTTGTTTCCCGAAAAGGATCCTAAATGTATCGAACATTGCAAAATATTGGGGGCTGAGGGAGAGAAGTGGGAGCCCTGGGGGCTGTCAGGAATCTCCCTCCCTGCCCAGGTTTATGCATGTGGCGTAGGAGAACCGGCAGGGAACTGAGCCACCGCCATGCGCCAGAATGCCAGCTCGGCGCTGGCAGGGGACACGGTGCTGCCACCCGGCTCCTGACTCTCTGGAGACAGTCCCTGGCTCATGGTGGCCACAGACTGACTTGGATAAGGAAAATGCATAGATTTATTTTATTCTTCTGGGCAATTGTCATATAGTTACATAGAGTTTTGATTTTAATATAAAACTAAATACAGCTTAATGGTGTCCTCTGTAGCAAGGTTTACTTAAGTTGGTTATTCATAAACTAAAGTTAAGTTTAGAATTAACTTAACTTTAGTTTTGTTAACTAACTTTACTAGAGTTTTTTGAAGACTGATGAGTATTTTGTTAAGAATTTGCACTTTCACACGAGGTTTAGAAATTTTGCAAATATTTGCTCATAATATGAGGGCCTATGGGCAAAGAGTTGGAATTCTCCAGCTGTTATGAAAGGTACTTTGTCCCCACTGCTACAGAGTTGCTGTGTTTTCCAGTTGCTGCTGCTCATTTATAAATGACTGTTCGTTCGCTTTTATTATCATCGTGTGCATGAGGTGTAGTGGTACAACACGGAATCCTTGGCTGGTAATTTTCTCATAATAAGACTTTAAGTTATTAGATGTTTCAGCCTCTATTTCAAAAGCAGTCATATGTATAATCCAGAATAAATATAATTATTCAGTGACGTGCCATTACTGTGGAATGGCTCACACCTCTGTGGAAAGCTGGAACATGATGGGGTCATTGGAGAAGGACTCCTGTCTCCAGGTGTAGTGTATGGAAGATCTGCTCTAGAAGGGCGGTGGGGCAGGTGGGGGGATGAACTTGATAAGATACTCACAGAGCATGGCCTGGGATCAGGGCTGGGACGGCAGAGGGTTGAGGAAGTGGCCTGGAGGGGACTTGTTTAATATCTGGCATGATGTAGATGAAATTCCAGGGCTGGATTTAACCTTAAGTATGCCGGAACTTAAAGGTACTTGGCAAATGCACTCAGAGCAGACCTGTTTGGCGAGGCAGCACTGCCCGAGGACGTCAGTGGGAATAGTGTTTAGTAAGACTCTGGGCCAGCTGCTCCCGGTGTCGGTTTTCCTTGCCGGGTTCTGGGACCCGTGCAGCCAGGCAGCACCTGACAAACAGTGGCCGGGGGACATCAGGAGCCCACAGTGCTCACGCGTTACGCTCTGCCCGGGTGCACTACCCACGCCCTGCAGCCTTGCTCTGCTCTCCTGAGGCCACGTCCTTCCTGGGGCACAGCCCCTCCACCATCCCCAGCTGGCTCCGTGCTGTACCCACCCACCCGGGAGCCCCCCAGCGAGACCATCTCCACTGTCCCCGACCACTGCCAGTCACTGGGGGGCTAGCGTGGAGGAAGTGGGGGTGAGGCTGGTCAGGCCCAAAGAGGCCGTCTTCCCAGCACTGCCAACTGGAGGTATGTTTAGCACATCCTGAGTTGGAACCCAGAATGCTCTAGAAACATCATTGGCAATGGAGTCAGCCCTGCCGAATAAATAGGGCAGGACCTCTCCGAAGCCAGATTCATTCAATCCTGCCTGATGAACGCCCAAGCCCTGGTCACATGGTCTTTACCCTTCGCCTGTGTGTCGCTGCTAATGTCCAGAGACTGCAGCCAGGGAAAGGTAAGGCCTGTGTTTCAATTCTTTACACAATTTTTCAAAGCGTCTTTTAAAAAGTCTACACTAATGACCCAATAGTTTTCTCTTCCAGCGAAGTGCTCTGAGAGGCATCAAACAAGAGGCCAGGTGGGCCCTCGGTGTATAAATTTGAGTTAATGGTGGGTTTTTTTGGTACAATCCCATACCTCATATTAATAACTTTGAGTGTTCAAGGAGGTGTGGGGCGGCTTTCATGGGGAAAAAACATTGTTACAACAGAAGCATTCGTGGAGATCATGGAACACTTTCGAATGTGTCTGCTTTGCACAGGAGATGTATTCACTGAGAAGAGGGAACTCTGTTCCTCCAGATCACCCGCAGCTTCTAAATCCCATGAAAGCAAAGAAAATTAAGTAGCATCTCACATGTAACTTGCATATTGGCTTTAATTTAAATTCATGGTATATTAAATATTTTTGTGCCCTGTATGTGCTGTGGAGTGCTCAGTGCCCGTTTTACACATGTTGTGAGCAGACCAAAGCCAATTTGGGCCATTGGTGACTGTCACTGTCTCCAGTAAATATCAGCAGCCTTGCACTTCTAGAAGTCCATGGAGAGCATACAGCACACTGCCTTTTTATCAGCGAGAAAGCATTGTTAGTGCTTCCTGTCCCTTTTTTTTTTTTTTTTTAAAGAGAGATGGGGTCTGGCTATATCTCCCAGGCTGAACTTGAACTCTTACTCCTGGGATCAAGCAACTCCCCCAGCTCAACCTCCCTCCTGGGCAGTTGGGACTACAGGTATGCACCAGTGCACCTGGCCTCTCAGGCTACTGACATACATTTAGAGAATGATATTCAAAGTGCTTATGGAGCCGCGGGAGTGCAGATTCTTGGTTAAGTTCTTCCAATGTTCACTGTCTCCAAAGTGCCTGTTTGGGGTACTTCAGTTGCCAGGGGCCTGCTCCCAGCAGTAGATCAAAGTGGCTTTACATTCCCTTCACTCGACACACTGACCATGCTGATATTTTTAAGATAAGTTTTAGAGCCAGTGGTACAATGGGACTTGGAATGATGTTCAGATAGGTCCGCTGCTATTTAAACCACAGATTTGCAGTTATTTGGACTTGCTGTTGGTTACACCTCTGGTTTGCATCACGGGAGGTGTTTGGTCAGACAAGGAAATTGCTGTCAGTGGACTGGCAGGAAGTGGTGATTGGCTTTACAAGGCTGCCTTGCGGAAGGGCAGCGTGGATGCGGCCGAGGGCAGGGCGTTTGTAGTGACGATGCCTGTGTTTAAATAAAAGCTTCGCCACTTAACAGCTATGTGAATATGGATGAATGTTTACCTCTTTGTGCTCTGTTTCCTTGTCTGCAAAACAAGGATATCAGTGGTTTGTGCTCCCAAAATTCACAGTGGAAATTAAATTAAGCTAATGCATAGAGTTGTTAGAACGGTGCCCAGCACTAGTGAACTCTAAGTGTTGCTGTCGAGACGACGATTGCTTTACCTTGCAGTTTCCCAAACTTGTGAAATAAGAGGCAGCGGCTCCGGTTTTTCATGGAGCATCGTCAGGAGTCGGGAGCGCTGGTGTGTAGTTAGTAGTGACTCTGTTCACTCACACGTTATCGTCGGTGCTGTGCTCATGCAGAGAGTGCACTAGGGGCTCCCAGTCCACCCAGGAGGGCTGTGGGTGCGGTGTCGAGCATCTCTTCCAGAGCCTCTGTCTGCGTTCAGGTCCTGCAGGCTGGAATGTCACCTGATTTGTCACGACACCTGATAGAGACACTGTTTTCCTTATGAACCCCAAAGTTCTTATAACCTGATAAAAAATAATTCTTCGTGACCTCTTGTGGAAATTAAATACTTCAGAAAATTATATTCTGCTCCATCTATGATTTCTAAAGGAGCATATGAGAGTGAAAGTGGTGATGAAAATGCCCAAAATGTAATCAGCCTCTGGCGAAGTGGTCGGACCTGGGCGGGCGGTGTGACGGGCCGTCGGTGAATCAAATCGCAGCCGTTCAGAGCAGCAGGCTTAATGCTTTTGCTATCTAATGTAACTGAAATGAGTATTTCCCCTGTCTAGTCTCCAATTTCATGAAGTATTAATGACCTTGACTTGGACAGCATATAAATTTTACCTTATAGGGAGACACAGAGCAGAGCTGAAAGCTGTCGGTGGAAACTCAGCGCCAACCAGGAAACGGCGGAGACGGCCTAACGGGTTCGTTTCGCTCGTACTCCTTGGAGCAAGTGAGAGCCGTCTTCAGGTTTCTCGATTTCTGCACAGCTCAACATAAAAACAGTGGTCCAAGGTGGGAAATGAAAATGTCAGGAGTGCGGCATAGAACGCGCTGGCCACGTAGGTTAGACTGGCTGCCGGGTTCCTCCCTGCCCAGACCTCCCCTCCCGCCCCTCCTGCAGGGTAGCAACTGCTATCGGGGTCTTCAGGGCACATTACACATTCTGCGGCGTCATCTCTCTTTCTCCGAGATCGTAGGTAGGCTGTGACCCTTTCGTTATGACAACACAGAACTGTTATGACCTCACATGTTTCATCTGTGTTTTCTTGAAAGAATATCACGTGGTTCTTGATTCTTTAATCACAGAATTAGGGAGGTCGGAGCTGAAGTGGACGTCAGCAGTCATCTAGCCCAGGGGTTGGCACACTGCTTCTGTAAATGGCCAGGAAGTAAAGACTTTCGGTTTTGCAGCCACAGGATCCCTGTGGCCACTACTCAATCCTGTAGTCATAGTGAAACAGCAGCTGTAGACCACAGGTAACAAACGGCATGGCCGAGTTCCAATAAAACTGTATAGACAATGAAATTTGAATTTCATGTAATTCTCACATGTCATTTGATATGCTTTTTTCTCCAGCCATTAAAAAACACAAAACCAATTCTTAGCTCTCAGGTCACACAAAAGAGGCAGCAAGCTGGATTGACCCACAAGCCACAGTTTGCTATCCCAGTGCGTGCGGTCATCACGTTAACAGAGAAGGTTGCTGACGTCCAAAAGAGTAAATGTCAGAATTCTTCTAGCTCTTGCCATCGGAGTCAAGATTGTTTGTAATGACAACGGATTATTTCAAATCTTGTCTCAAAAAAAAATGCAGTTACTTGAAAACAAAAGCTATATGTTTTCTATGACACCAGGTAAATCTCTGAGTACTGAACCATGTTCAGAAAATACCTCTGAATCAGTTGATTGACAGAGAGAAACTCGTGTGCTCTGAAAACCTCCCTCGGGGAAATCACATTGTTCCTCCCTGTTCAGTAGCATCAGAACTTTCATTTCCACAAACTTCCCTCAGCAGAACACCTGATTATGGAAAATTGACAGTAATTATTAACCTCATTTTAAGTATGAATTCTGGGGATAAAGGAAGCTGGAGTGACGTTGGGGACAGTAGAGGTCCTCCTGCTAAGAGCCGAGGAGTGCAGAGTGACAGCGCACAGACTCCACACCAACCCTTGACCGACGCCACGTCACAGAGTCGGTAAGAACAGGAACGGCAGCGTCGCGTTTTCAGTGAGTGTTTCTTGCACAAATGAACTTATTTAATCCTCTCAAGAACCCTATGGAGAAAGCACAGCTTGGCGTCCCTTGGCGTCTGCAGGGGATTGGTTCCGGGAACAGCCCACCCCTGCTTGTGTACCGAAGTCCAAGGATGTTCAAGTCCCTGACATAAAATGGTGCAGTATTTGCATATAATCTATGCACAGCCTTCTGTATACTTTAAGTCAACCCTACATTGCTTACAATACCTCACACAGTGTGAACGCTCTGTCAGTAGTCGGCATGCTGTATTGGGTTTTTATTTGCATTACTTTTTATTGTTGCATTGTTTTTTGAAAAAATATTTTTGATCTGAGGTTGGTTGACTCTACAGATGTGGAACCCAAGGACACAGACAGCCGACTCTCCTATTACCCTCTTGCACAGCTGTGGAAACGTTGGCTTGACTATATTAAGTGACCTTTCTGCCATCACACAGCCCACAGGTTCCCAGCCACATGCCTACTGCACAGTTGCATTAATCTCTTGCGTATAAAACGAGGCTTGCATCAATACTCAAGTTATGAGAAGACCACCCTCTTGAGCTGGTCTGCTTGACACCACCAGCCTCGGACCACCGAGTTCTGTGAAAGGCGTTTCTCACAGCACAGATTTAGGAGCCCAGCAAGCCTGAGTTCAAGTCCTACATGTGTCACTTCGCTGCCCAGAGACAGAATAAATCACAGACCTCATCTGCCTTTCAGTTTCCTCCTCTGGAAGATAAGGGTTTGGGTGCCGTCCTCAGAATTGTCATGAAGTTAAGTGAGAGCCCATCTCCAAGGTCCCCCGCAGAGAGAGGATAAAAGTGGCAACCGCTCCCTGCTCCTGGGATTTCTCCCGAGGGAAACTGGGCAGGGCCTTCCTCGCTCCAGACCTTCCCCTTTGTAGCTCCTTGTTGCCCGTGCGTATCCCACAACCCTCCCGATCGCCACGCTGACCAGTCGTTTTGCTGTTTAATTGATGTTACGTCTCATCACATCTGTACCCTGGAAATTCTTAGCCAAGAATTACAATTTAAACCAGGAAATACGCTCTTCAGTGGCCTCTCCCAGCTCTGTTCAGACATTAGTGTCTGCCTTCGGTCCTCTCCCCTGCCTTGGCATTTAGGGGGCCGTGGGAAGGGCATTCAGGATCTCCAGACCCTCTGGGACTCAGCAGCGGAGGGCAGGCCTTAGCACCTGGTCACCCTCCCCCCAGGGACTCAGCATGCCAGAAATCCCTCTTACTCCTGAGCTGAATTAAGGTTTCCCTTGACTCTTCATGAAGCATAACGTACCATGCTTAGGTGCTGGTGCACATTAAAAGAAGATAAAGCCAGAAATAAAGGGAGAGAAATAGTCATAAGTGGCTGTGGCTGAAATTTGCAGAAATACAGGTTGAAGCCAAAGTCTCCCTAGCAGGGAGGGTCGCTCACTGATCTCTCAGGACTTGCCGTTGGATCTCCAGGGCGTGTGGACGTGCTCTCGTCCTGCCTGCGGGGCTGATGCACAGAGCTTCTGTTTCATGGCAGCACTCAGCTGAGGCTGAAACAATCATCGTGAAGGGAGAATAAAGCGGAAAGGGGAATTGAAAACTGTAAAAGGGACCTCCCAGGCGGTGCGAGAGGCGGCCTTTCTGGCGTAATGAGCCTTTATTGCCTCAGATTCAGACGATGCGAGAACAGGAGAAAGGAATGAATTTTTTGCTCTGAGATTTCCCAAAGCAGGTAACGCTTAGTCAGTGGGGCGAGGAAGGGGAGGGAGTGTGGGCGTGCGTGTGTTCATGTGCTCGTGTGTGCGTGCACGCTCGGGTGTGTGTGCGTGCGTGTGTGTGTGTGCGTGCACGCTCTGTGTGTGCGTGCGTGTGTGTGTGTGTGTGCGTGCACGCTCTGTGTGTGCGTGCGTGTGTGTGTGTGAGAGAGGGAGGGGGGAGAGAAGGGAGAATTTCATTTAAGCTGCTCAAATACCTGTTTTAACAAAAGTTCGACAGGCCTAAAGGTAACTTGCCACCAATGTTGCTGTTGCTTTTTGGCTTTTCTGGAGTTTTAAAGTACTGTCCTCATGTAGCGCACAAGGGGCCCTGTCCCCCGGATGGAGTGTGGCCGAGCTGCCTCTGTGCGCAGGTGGCTTTGCAGCAAGTCACCACCACACGTCCTCGATTCTCCAGTGGGTCCCTCGTAACGGGCTACTTGGACACCGTCTGAGCCCTGGGCTTCCCGCCCTGCGGAAGCAGCCCCTGGAGAATTTCCAACTTAGATCTCTCCAGCCTCAGAGAGAAACACTTACTGTCTTTTCCCCCAGGGTGAAAAAAGAGGGCTGGGAACTGAGACAGGCTATCAGTGCAGGTGCGGAAGCTGCGCTCAGCAGCCAGGGAGGGTGTAATGAAAAGCTGTTTGAGTGATCATGGCAACGGGATAGAAAATCAAAACCCGAACTTCCTTTCTCCTTCGCCGAGGTGGGGGACGCTGCCACCTGGTGGCCAGCCAAGGCGTGTTCCGGGAGCAGATCGTGTCCCTGGGCCCCACCGTGTTGATTTGCGGGCACTTGCAGACCTCACTGATGATAATGAGAACACTCGCGGGGCGGGATATGCAAATGGCACGCGCTGATTAGAGGGGGCTGCCAGCCCTGCAAGGTGAAAGCTCCACGTGCCTTCTGGCTTGATGTGCGCTGATTTCTTTTCTAACCCCCGCATTTAATTCTGCTCTCGGCACCTTGGGGAAAGTATTTCGTGGCAGGGAAAAGGCAGCAGATGCGGACAGGAGTAAATAAGGTTTTCCATATTTAGAACGAGGCCATGTACTTCCAAGCACAGATCTATCAGGCATGTTATTCATGTCTTCTGAAAATTTCTGGGACTCGGTTTTCTCTGGGTGCTTTGATTTTCTCAGCCATCTCTAGCGGTGGTGCCGGGATCAGTCGCCGTCAGAATCCATGGAGCCCTTGTGTTCCAGGTGAGCCTAAGCTCGTGCTCACTGCTTACCTTCTGTTTCAGTGTGTATCTTGCCTCGTTAAGAGATGACAATCTGCAATACTGATATTACCCAGGCAGATTGAGTCAGCAAATGTTGAGCCCCAGCCTGAGCTGCCAGACTGCACGAGGTGTAACAGACAGTAGCCCCAGTCGGGTTCCCTGGCCTGCCAGGCTAATTAGATTGCTATGAAGGTCAAAGGACACAGGACATATAGCATTAGTATAGCGTTAGTATTAGTGTTGGGAATTTGAGGGAGGTGGAGCAAGATGATGGAATAGAAACCCCAGCAATCATCCCTCCTCACGAACACCAAATTCAACAACTATCCGTGCAAGCAAGCACCTTCAGAAGAACCAAAAAATCAGGTGAGTGATCATACTACCTGCTTTTAACATTATATCAAGGAAAGAGGTAAAAAGAAAAAGAAAGAAAAGACAGTCTTGCATTGCCTCCGCCACTGCCCCCTCATCCCTGGGTGGTGCTGAGCAGCGCCAAGCAGAGAGAGAAACTGTGTGCTGGACGAGGGAGGGTGAAGCGATTGTGGGACTTTGCATTGAAACCCAGGGCCACCCTGGCACAGGGCAACACAGCCCGGGGCAGAATTCTGCTGATGCTCATGGAGGGAGCATTTAGGCCAGCCTGGCCAGAGGGAAATCCTCCAACCTGAAACCCAAGTTCGGGAAAACCCCACCACCGGCTGACACAAAGCAGCCTGGGGCCTGGACTAAATGCCTAAGGCAGTGGGGCACAAAGGCTGCAGTCCCTGGGCAGTTCCTATGGCTGTGCTGGCTCAGAACAAGTGAACTTGGGGTGCGTGTGACCCAGTGGGACACCAGTGCCTATGTCACCCCTCCCCCCAACTACAGGCAGTGTGGCTCAGGAAGAGTCTTTCACTTGGGGAAAGGAAAGGGAAGAGTTCAGAGGACTTTGCTTTGCAACTTGGGTACCAGCTCAGCCACAGTAAGATAAAATACCAAGCAGATGCCTGAGGTCCCTGAGTCCAGGCCTTGGTTCCGGGATGGTATTTCTGGACCCACCCTGGGTCAGAAGGAAACACACTGCCCTGAAGAGAAGGACCCAGTCCTGGCAGGATTCGTCACCTGCTGACTAAAGAGCCCTTGGGCTTTGAATAAATGTCAGGGGTAGCCAGGTAGTAGTCACAACTGGCTTTGGGTGAGACTGAGCTGACTTCAGGTGTGACCTGCCACTGGTGGCCACAAGGGAGTGCCCATGTCACTCGTCCCCCAACTCCAGCAGCCCAGCACAGAGTAAGGGAAGAGCGTTAAAGACTTTGGCTGGTAATTCAGGGAATTCTCCTGTATCTTACCCAAGTCCACTAAGGTGATACCACCAGAAGTCTGCAAGAGTCACGGCATTACTAGGCTTGGGGCATCCCCGGTGCTGATGCGGCTGCAGTGACCAGAGACTTAGACCACAACATTCAGTTCTCTTCGAGTATTTGGAAAGCCTTCTCAAGAAAAATGGGTTCAAACAAGCCCAGACTGCGAAGATTAAAATAAACACCAAACTCTTCAATGCCCAGACATCAAAAAATCCCGCAAGCATCAAGAACATCCAGGAAGACATAACCTCACCAAACAAACTAAATAAGGTACCAGTGACCAATCCTGGAGCAATGGAGATATGTGATCTTTCAGACAAAGAATTCAAAATAGCTGTCCTGAAGAAGCGCAATGAACTTCAAGACCATATGGAGAAGGAATTCAGAAGCCTGTCAAGAAGTTTAATAAAGATATTGAAATAATAAAAAAAATCAAGCAGAAATTCTGGAGTACAAGCATCAGAGTCTCTCAACAGCAGAACTAACCAAGCAGAAGAAAGAATTAATGAGCTTGAAGACAGGCTATTTGAAAATACACAGTCAGAAGAGAAAGAAGAAAAAAGAAAAAAAATGAAGCACACCTACAAGATCTAGAAA
The DNA here is from genome assembly GCA_004363605.1 of Indri indri. NCBI lineage: Eukaryota > Metazoa > Chordata > Mammalia > Primates > Indriidae > Indri > Indri indri. The sequence goes on from RJWJ010023203.1 coordinate 11,817, forward strand.
ATAACCTCAAAAGGGAAAATCTTAGAGTTATTGGCCTTAAAGAGGAGGTATAGAGAGAGACCAGAGTAGAAAGTTTATTCAAAGAAATAATAACAGAGAACTTTCCAAACCTAGAGAAAGATATCAATATTCAGATACAAGAAGGTCATAGAACACCAAGCAGATTTAACCCAAGCAAGACTACCTCAAGGCATTTAATAATCAAGATCCCAAAGGTCATGAATAAAGAAAAGGTCCTAAGGGAGCAAGAAAAAAGAAAAAAAAAATAACATAAAGGACTTCCACTATGTCTGGCAGCAGACTTCTCAGTGGAAACCTTACAGGCCAGGAGAGAGTGGCATGACACATTCCAAGTACCAAAAGAAAAAAAACCTTAACCCTAGAATATTGTATCCTGCAAAAATAGTCTTCAAACATGAAGGATAAATAAAGACTTTCCCAGACAAACAAAAGCTGAGGGATTTCATCAACACCAGACCTATTCTACAAGAAATGCTAAAAGGAGTTCTTCAATGTGAAAGAAAAGGATGTTAATAAACAACAAGAAATCATCTGAAGGTATACAACTTTCCAGTAACAGTAAGGACATAAACAGAATATTGCTGTAATTGTTGTGTATAAACCACTTATATCTTGAGTAGGAAGACTAAAAGACAAACCTATCAAAAATAACTACAGCAACTTTTCAGACATAGTATGTAAAGATATGGATGGAAACAGCAAAAAGTTAAAAGGGGGAGCAGAGGTGGAATTAAAGGGCAGAATTTCTGTTAGATTTTTCTTTGTAAGCAGAGTTGTCATATGTTTAAAATAATCAGTTATGAAAATTTTTTGCAAGCATTGTAGTAATATCAAATAGAAAACCTACAACAGATACAAAAAATAAATAAATAAATGAAAAGCAAAAAATTAAAACACACTACCAGAGAAAATTACTTTTAACAAAGGAAGACAGGATGGAAGGAAGGAAGAAAGAGAGGACCACAAAACAACCAGAAATCAAATAATAACATGGCAGGAGTAAGTCCTTACCTGGCAATAATAACATTGAATGTGAATGGACTAAACTCTTCAATCAAAAAACATAGAGTGGCTGAATTGATTTAAAAAAACAAGACCCAACTATATGTTGTCTTCAAGAAACCCACTTCCCCTGTAAAGACACACATAGACTGAAAATAAAGGGATGGAAAAGATATTCCAGGCAATTGAAAACCAAAAAGAGCAGGAGTAGCTATACTTCTATCAGATAAAATAGATTGCAAGACAAAAACTGTCAAAAGAGACAAAGAAGGTCATTATGTAATGGTAAAGGGGTCAATTAAGCAAGAGGATATAACAATTCTAAATATATATGCACCCAACACTGGAGCACCCAGACATAAAAAGCAGAGCTTATCAGAGCTAAATAGAGATAGACCCCAGTACAATAATCACTAGCAGCCTCAACACTTCACTTTCAGCACTGGACAGATCATCCAGTCAGAAAATCAACAAAGAAACACTGGACTTAATCTGCACTATAGACCAAATAGACATGATAGATACTTACAGAGCATGTCACCCAACAGTTGCAAAATACACATTTTTTTCCTCAGCTCATGGATCATTCTCAAGGATAGACCATGTTAGGCCACAAAACAAGTCTTAAACATTTTTTGTAAATTGAAATTGTACCAAGTATTTTCTCTGACTACAATGGAATAAAACTAGAAATCAACAACAAAAGGAACACTGGAAAACATATAAACACATGGAAATTAAGCAATATGTTCCTGAATGACCAGTGGGTCAATGAAAAGATTAAGAAGGAAATTTAAAAATTTCTTTAAACAAATGAAAATGAAAACACAGTTCAAAACCAATGGGATACAGAAAAAGCTGAAATAAGAGGAGAGTTTATGGTAATCAGTGCCTACATCAAAAAAGTAGACAAGCTTCAAATAAACAACCTAATGATACATCTCAAAGAACTAGAAAAACAAGAGCAAACCAAACCCAGAATCAGTAGAAGAAAAGAAATAATAAAGATCAGAGCAGAAATAAATGGAAATGATACCAAAAAAAAAATACAAAAGATCAATGAAACAGAAAGTTGTTTTTTTGAAAACATAAACATAATTGACACACCTTTAGCCAGACTAAGAATAAAAAAGACCCAAATAAATAAAATGAGAGATGAAAAAGGAGACATTACAACTGATACTGCAGAAATCCAAATGATCATTAGCAACTACTATGAGCAATATATGCCAAAAAATTGGAAAACCTAAAAGACATGGATAAATTCCTAGACACATACAACCTACGAAGATTAAGCCAGGAAGAAATCCAAAACCTGAATAAACCAATAACAAGTAATGAGATAGGAGCAGTAATAAAAAAAATCTCCCATCAAAGAAAAGCCCAGGAAATGGTGACTTCACTGCTGAATTCTACCAAGCATTCAAAGAAGAACTAATACTAATCCTACTCAAACTATTCCAAAAAATTAAGGAGGAGGGAATACTCCCAAACTCCATTATATTAATACGAGGCTTGTATCAGCCTAATACCAAAGCCAGACCAAACCACAACAAAAAAAGAAAACTATAAGCCAATATTTCTGATGAACATAGACTCAAAAATCCTCAACAAAATACTAGCAAACCAAATTCAACAACACATTAAAAAGATTATTCATCGTGATGAAGTGGGTTTCATCCCAGAGATGCAAGGATGGTTCAACATACATAAATCAATCTGATACATCCTATCCACAGAATGAAGAACAGAAAACATATGATGATTTCAATTGATGCTGAAAAAGCATTTGATAAAATTCAACATTACCTCATGATAAAAACTCTCAAAAAACAGTATAGAAGGAGCTTAACATGGTAAAAGCCATATATGACAGATCCACAGCTGGTATCACACTGAATGGGGAAAAAATGAAAGCCTTTCCTCTAAGATCTGGAATGAGACAGGACACTCACTTTCACCACTGTTACGCAACATGGTACCAGAAGTTGTAGCTAGAGCAGTCAGACAAGAGAACGAAATAAAGGGCATCTAAATTGGAAAGGAAGAAGTCAAACTATCCTTGTTTTCAGATGATGTGATCTTATATCTAGAGAAACCTAAGGACTCCACAAAAAAAAAAAACTGTTAGAACTGATAAACATATACAGTAAAGATGCAGGATATGAAATCACCATACAAAAATCAGTAGAATTTCTATACACCAACAGTAAACAATCTGAAAAAGAAACCAAGAATGTAATTCCATTTACAATGGCTACAAATAAAATAAAATACCTGAGAATAAACTTAAGCAAAGAACTGAAATATCTCTATAAAGAAAACTATGAAACACTGATGAAAGAAATTGAAGAGAACACAAAAAAATGGAAAAATATTCCATGCTCATGGATTGAAAGAATCAATATTGTTAAAATATGCACACTACCCAAAGCAATCTACAGATTTTATGCAATCCCCATCAAAATACCAATGACATTCTTCACAGAAATAGAAAAAATAATCCTAAAATTTATATCGAACCACAGAAGACACAGAACAGCCAAAGCCATCCTGAGCAAAAAGAACAAAACTGAAGGAATCATATTACCTGACTTCAGATTATACTACAGAGCCGTAGTAACAAAAACAGCATGGTACTGGCATAAAAACAGAAACATTGACCAATGGAACAGAATAGAGAACCCAGAAATAAATCCATACATCTATAGTGAACTCATCTTCAGTAAAGGTGCTAAGAACATACAGTAGAGAAAGGATAGTCGCTTCCATCAATTGTGCTGGGAAAACTGGATATCCATATGCGGAAGAGTGAAACTAGACCCTTATCTCTCACTATACACAAAAATGAAATCAAAATGGATTAAAGACTTAAATCTAGGACCTTAAACTATGAAACTGCTAAAAGAAACCATTGGGGAAACAATTCAGGACATTGGTCTGGGCAAGGACTTCTTGAATAATACCCCCAAAGCACAGGCAACCAAGGCAAAACTAGACAAATGGGATCACATCAAGCTAAACAGCTTCTGCACAGCAAAGGAAACAATCAATAAAGTGAAAAGACAACCCACAGAATGGGAGAAAATATTTTCAAAATACCCACCTGATGAGGGATTAATAACTAGAATGTATAAGGAGCTCCAGTAACTCAATAGGAAAAAATCAAATAGGCTGATTTAAAAATGGGCAGAGGTCTGAATAGACATTTCTCAAAGGAAGACATACAACTGGCCAACAGATATATGAAAAATGTTCAACATCATTAGTCATCAGAGAAATGCAAATCAAAGCTTCAATGAGATATCATCTCACCCAGCTTTGATAAAAAAGACAGACAATAACTAATGCAGGAGAGGGTGTGGAGAATTGGGAACCCTCGTAGACTGTTGGTAGGAATGCAAATTAGTGCAACCACCATAGAGAACAGTATGGATGTTCCTCAAAAAACTACAAATAGAACCACCATATGACCCAGCAATCCCACTGCTGGGTATATATCCAAAGGAAAGAAATTAAGTATATTGAAAATATCTTTGAATTCCCATGTTTATTGCAGCACTATTCACAATAGCCAAGATTTGGAATCAACCTAAGTGTGTATTAACGAATGAATGGATAAAGAAATTGTGGTGTATCTGCACAATGGAATATTATATAGCCACAAAAATGAATGAAATCCTCCTGTTTGCCACAACATGGATGGAACTGGAGAACATTATGTCAAGTGAAATAGACCAAGCATCGAAAGACAAATCTCACATGTTCTCACTCATATTTGGTAGCTAAATATTAAAAACAATTGATCTCATGAAGACAGAGAGTAGAATGATGGCTGCCAGAGGCTGGGAAGGGTAGCGGGGAGAGGGGGATAAAGTGGGGATGGTTAATGGTTGCAAAAATATAGTTAGATCGTTAGATAGAATGAACAATATTTGATAACACAACAAAGCGACTATAATCAACAAATTAGGGTATGCTTTAAAATAAGTAGAAGAGTAGAATTGGAATGTTCCTAACACAAATGATAAATGCCTGAGGGGATGGATACCCCAATTACACTGCTTTGATTGATTCACGTTGTATGCTGTTTCAAAACATCACACACACCCTATAAAGATACACAGCTATTATATACTCATAATAATTAAAAAACAAAGTCAAGGTGTTGATAGGTTGTGAATATTTTTATTCCTGTGGCATTTATCAAGGAAAAAAGAAGACAGCAGATTGGGGAAACAATGAGCTCAGGGTATATACATGAGAGTCTTCAAGAGAAGCTAGAGAATGTTCTGGAATTTTAGCATTTGAGGAGGGCGGGAGGTCCTGGCTGACCTGGGTCCTCTCTTTGTGGGAAGGCATGTCATCAGGACTCTGAGTTCCAAAGACACAACCTTGAAAAAGCACAGAAAGACTGTCTACTCGTAGTAAGATTTAGAATCCCCACATAGCCCCGAAGGCCCCCTCTGGTCCTAAACCCCTCCCCATATGAGAAGGGGGAGCCCCGTGTTTGAGGGAGGACACAGCTCTGATACGATGTCCACCTTCCCTTCCGTTTCTTCGGAAACTGGTGAGCGAAGCACCTGCTGGCAGTGTCCCTCGAGTCCCTGCATTGTGGGATCCCGCCCCACCCCCAGCTTGGTTGCACCGTTCCATTTTGGAAATCCCCACCAGAGGTACTAGCAAACTCTTCTCAAGCTTCTAGAAGTTTCTACCTGGGATTATTTTATTCATAGAGTAATTCTGGCAGCCAGGGTTACTTCTGCGACTTTGCTTTGTACCACAATTAGCCAAAAACCATTAAAGGAAAACAGATCACAGCAATGGTTCACTCAGTTTCAGACTCTCGTATGCTGTCTAGAGCCTGGCAGGGGAGAGCTCCCTGTGACTGCTGCTCTCCACTACAGAAGGAAGCTGAGATTTTCTACCAAGTACTTCACAAAAACAAACAGAAGATTCAGTGAGAGATCTGGAGGAACATCTGATCCTACAAAACACAACTAAAACATACGTCTTCATCTTGGAACTGAGCTTCCTAAGAGGACGACGATAGATCAGTGAGCCCTTCCTGACTCAAATGTAAGCAGCTTCAGAACTGGGATTATGTCTTTTACCTCCGAACTATGCCCAAGGCCCAGCGGGACCGTTTACAGCTGATGAATCAATTGTAATCATACGAGATTATCCGGGAATGAAAACATTGGAGGAAGGCAGCAGAACAGGGAGAGCAGCTCCTGGCTTTGCAGAAAATAACAGCGACGTCGTGAGCTCCGTCAGCGTGATCACGCGTGGACATCCGTCTCCCGTCCTGTCTGCTCCATTCAGGGAAGAGTTCGTCTCACCAGTGTCTCGTTGAAGAGCCGGTTTTAACTGGCCTCATACCGCTTAATTTCCATTTGCATTCCAGGGCTGTCTGCCTTGTATTATTTGTGTATTTTCACTTTACTCCCAAAAAATGGGTCTAAAATCATGGACACCAAGAAGGACGCAACCCTGCAATTGCAGGGAAGCCCCGAGAAGTGAGGAGCCGTGCCCAGCCTCCCAGCGACGTGTGGTCTCGTGGGAGGAGGTAGGGTTTTGGAGGCGGCAGCCCTGAGCTCAGAATCAATGCACCTGCAGGACCTCGTTCTCCTCCTCCGTAGGACGGGAATGGCAGCGTCAGCCTGTGGGCTCCATGTGAAAGTCGCCACACATGTGCGGAGTCTGGTGCTGCCAGCCATTTATTAGGCGCCCTGCAGAGTGTAGCTGTGAGTCTGGTGTTGTTGCTCTCAGAAAACACCCATATGTTAGTAAAAAAAATGGAACATTTTTTCTGCCACTGAATGAGTGCCCAGGATCCTCAGAGAAGCAAGTCCCCATCTCTGTGTGCCGTTACCACCCATCCAGAGTGCGGCAAGCAGTTGCTCTCACAGGCCCAGCAGTTTAGAGACTAGTTACCAGTTGACACTCTGACGGTTTCTGTCTAATGTCTGGGAAATGTATGATAAAAGGTAAAGTGCCCACAGGCAACAGGGATGGCTCACGTTACAGTGAGCAGTGGTGGCCTTGCTGAGTGCCGGGCGTCCAGGCAGAGCTGTGAACAGCCACTCTAATTTACCGATGTAATGATGATGAGAGCGCCTGGGCAAGGGGCATCAGCGGACAGTGACACCCGAATCGTGCCGGTTTGGTTTGCCTGTTTGATGAGTCTGCATGAAGAAGAGGCACCTGGAGCTCGGCACTTTACCCCTCCCACCTTCCGCAAGGAGGGGGCCAGGAGGGGGCCCGCGTGGTGGACGGCAGCCAGTGCAGACGGGCCACAGAAAGTGGGGACGGGGATCCAGTGCGCCCTGCACAGGGAAGCAGATTGGACAAAGGGCTCGGGCAGAACGGGGGGCCCAGGTCTGAGCACAGCCCATTACCCTCCCGTCCCCATCTGGACTGTATTCTCCCACTGCCACCCACACCATGCTTCCGGTAGGCAGGGGGCGCTGGAACTGGAGCTCATGAGACCAACACCCTCGGCACTAGACAGCGCCACAGGAATAGCTCAGGAAATGCTCTAAACTGGAACCGGCACCTTTTGGCCCATCGTGCAAGAGAGAAAAGCCACTGAGCGCTGCAGGAGGTGAGGTGGTGGGGGAGGGAGCCCCGGCTTCTGTGGTATTAAGGCTTCGCAAGTGTCTTTCTGCCCCTCGTGAGTCTCACACAGAGAGGGGAGCCCGGGCAGGGCTTTGCTTTCTCTGTTTCAAGGTGAGGAGTGTGAAGCATGAAGTGGGAGGGTTTGCCTTGCTTAAGAGCCCCCTAGTTTCACTCATTGCAGTTTTTGTTCCCATTACCACAGCTGCTACGGCGGCCTGGTCCCAACAGGGGCCCAGTTCCTGTCCCCGGCTCAGGTTGGCGGTAGGATGCTAGGAGCAGGCTTGCTGCACCTAGTTTATTTCCAGAGCATCCATGTCTTTCAAACGGCAGAGCACGACCCAGACGTAAATCAGTTTAATGAGATAGGATGATATGAAGGAGGATAGAAGCGTTAATGGAAGAGGTAATACAGTGTGGGATGGAGAATACCAGAGTGCATGAGAATGGTGAGAAAGGGTAACCTTTCGTAAGTCTCAGCTCCAGATGTGTATATGTGACGGTGGGTTATGATCAAAACACTGATAGCCGTTGACATCGGTCACTGCAGAGAATGACTCCACCCAAGTGTAAGGATCTGCCGCAGGGAAGACCCAGTGTGGGTGAACACCCTTTGTGGAGGGGCTGGGCAGGCGTTCTCCAAGAGACAGAAGGTGGAGCCGCAGGCTATGGAAATGTAGACATAGTACCTACATCTTACCAGGCGTACTGCAAGGGCTGGGGGCTCAGACCAGGTGCACTCAGACCAGGTACACCACGACAGCTTCCTGAGCAATCTGCTGGTCTGTGGCAGCCAGATCCCACCATGTGACAGTTCCAAGTGGCAGGTCAGGCAGGAAGCAAAGTGAAGACAGGAATGAAACTTAGCCAGGCACTGAGTGTGTGGGAAGGCGAAGGCTCTTCCCTTCTCACGCATAAGTGTGTTCCCTGTGTGACGCCCACACACAGGACAAAACTCTTACCGCCCAACCGGTTCCTTGCCGCTGCCCAGGAGGAGGCCAACTTACCGAGACAGCAGAAGTTGTAGCAGAGGAAGGGTTTAATATTCCAAGGCGCTGAGCGAGGAGGTGGGAGACATTTCAAATCCATCTCCCTGAGAATTTGGGGGCTAAGGTTTTTAAAGGTAGTTCAGCAAACAAAGGGCTAGGGAATCGGGTCTGCTGATTCCCTGAGGATGAACTCACAGGGTTGGGAAGCAGAAATTGTCTTCTCGGCTGAGACAATTCCAAGTAGAGGGTCGCAAGACCTTTTGGGTCAGTTTCACACATGGCCACTGGTCCGGTTGGTGTCACCCTGGTCTCCCTGAGTGGAGGGCCTGGAAGATATCTCAAAGACTAGCCTTAGGGCTTACAATAGGGATGTTACCTATAGAGGTGATTGGGGAAGTCAAATCGTGCCCCTGTCAGGGATACTGACACTGACGCAGTAAGCAGTTATGGGAAGGCAAGGTAGGAAACGATGGCTGGTTAACTTTTAGCTGTGTGTTTGCTTCCGTAGACATCAGACTGCTACCGCAGTTCTTGCCTTGCGGCCTCACGTTGCTTTGATATAGCCTGGTCTCAGAACCGCGCAGCAGTGGGAGTCTGTCTGCCTGTTCTCTGCCGCCCCTCCCGCCAGGGTCTTTACCCACCCCCGTGGGTCTCCACCAGCAGGTGTGGGATGTTTTCAGTTGCGAACTGAGACAAATGGGCAACGTGGGAGGGACAAAAGCCCCTGTCGGAGACAGCGGAGGAGCTGTGATTTGAGTTAGAGCAGGAAGGCAGATGGGTGTTCAGAGATGCAGTTCGGGGGAAAGGCAAGGCGCCACCGCCGCGCCCGGGTTCTGGGGGCGTAGAGGAGGCCTCAGGTGTGAAGGGGGGCCGGATCGAGGGGACACACAGGGCACTGGGGGACACAGACCTGGATAGTGAGTCTCTGTCTCCAAGGCACAGAGCATGTAGATTTGAGCCAGACTGCTGGGTCAGAATCCCGAGTTCACCTTCACCGCTGCACAGTGTCAGGCAGGTGCTCCAGTTTTCTCATGTATAAGTTATGGCAAACAATGGCGCCAAACTCCTGGAGCCCTTATGAAGGTGGATGTGCTTGGAACAAACCAACTTACCGCGGGGAGGGGGCGGAAGAGGGAGCTTCTTGTGGTGTCTGAAGTCAACAGCGTTAGAGGAGGTGCTGGCATCGGTCCTGATGTCTCCAGGTGAGGCTGGGACCAGGTGGGGAGCAGTTCCTCCCACTGAGCTCTAAGGCGTGTGAAGATGCCCGTGCTCTGGACAAAGACAGCGAAACTCAAAAGGTCACGTCGTCTCCCAAACGCTGCGTGGCTGACAGGGCAGACAGAAAAATGTCATAGAGCCCCGAATTCAGGGTCGTGTGCCCAAAGCACAGCTGGAGCCAACACGGTGACTCCAGAGCTTGCAGGTAGAGAAAGGTTTATTTGTTTGGCCGAAGCAAGAAGACGGGAGAGAAAATCACTAAGATCTGCCTCATCACAGAGACGAGGCAGGGGCTTTTATGCAGGGTGGGGGGCAAGGTCAGGGGACATGTGTGTCACTTGCAGCGTCAGCACCTTGAGCAACCAGACTTCTCTGTGTCACCAGCAAATCGCAGCTTTCTCAGGGGCGTCTGTTCCTTCCACAAAACAAACTCATAAATTTTCCTCGTGACCCTGGAGTAGCTCCTCCTGCTCGACAGAGAAACGGCGTCCCCAGTTATTGATAATAATTGCTGTGAGAGCAAGAGGCACTGGGTGGGAAGGGGTTAACATGTGCCACAACCAGGGCCTCTTCCAAATTTACATTATTTCAGTCACTAAAAATGCCAGGGTACTAAAATCTCAAGGGGCCCAGTACAGAGACACGTCCGGACTCTGAGAAGTAGACGAGTGTTCTTCCAGCAGCCCACGTGCTGGCCCTGGAGCAGCTCCCGGGGGACAGGGCAGCCAGGACTTCCACAGCATCAGTGTCTTCCCAGGGGGCGGGAAGCAAAGCAGGGAGGGCCGTACTGGCTGGAGCGCCCAGCAAGGCTGTCGACCGTCCGGCAGGGAGAGGGAGGAAGAGCGGGAGGAGGTAGGGCGCGTTCTGGTGGCAAGAGCCTTTTTTGAATTTTGCACACTGCAGCTGTCTGTCACGTCTACGCACAGGAAGAACCCAAGCATGCAGGGAGAGGGGAGCCTGGAGAGGCTGCAGCCTCCTCGTCCTCCCTGTGGGTACCGAGGGGTCCTCACTCTTCTTGGATTCAGGATCTCTAACTCCAGGCTGGGGTCAGGGACATCCAGGACTCAGGAGTGCTGTCCACTGCAGGGCTCCGTGGCTCTGGCCCCAGGGCAACGGCCCCGACATCTGCGGCGGGTGCTGCTCTGTTCCAGGGCTGTCCCAGGACATGGATGGGGCCAGAAGGTTCTATGTGTGAGATGCACTTGTGGGCCCAGAGGTGAGTCTCGGGTTACGTCCGGCGCCGTGCCAAGGGCAAGAGGGAAGGACATGGAGGACAGGCGTGGCCCTGGCAAAGGGCGTTTCTACCTCAGCTTCTGCTCATCTCAGTTCAGTTCAACTCCGCCACTCACTGAGCACCTGTCGTGCCCTGCGCTGTGCTGGGCTGCTGCGTTCCTTGGGGACATGACTCTCGGGTGGGTGGGGACTCACTATGCCCTAAGGAGCTGGGAGGCCTTCAGGGAGCCCGGCCACTGGGCACGCCTGACCCCCTCTCTGCCGGGCATTCTCATCCGCCTCATCCAGGCCTCGCAGACTGCCTCCTTCTAAACGGTTTCTGCAGAACGAGGTCATCGGGTTGCTGCTGTGATGAGACAGCAGCAAGTTGGCAGCGCACGGCACCGGTGTCATTCATTGACCACGTGTAATAGGGCACACCGGTGGGCAAAGGTGGGCCTGGTGACCCTTCTGAGTCTATTATTTACTTGAAAGCAGCGCCCAGACCCCACCCCCTGTTCAGGGACAACAAGACCCACAGACACTCGCTGATTTGCCACTATCACTCCGTGTTAGAGCCATAAAGCCATCGCCCCCAATAGACACCAACCACTGTCACTGGGTTCCAAAACAGCGGTGACATGGACTTCCACCGAGCCTGGACTCTCATTCGTCCCCTCCCCTCATAGTCACAGCCTGTACGTGAGAAAGGGCTTTGCGGCTCGGGAACACGTTCTGAGCTCGGGGCAGAATAAAGCCAAGGTGCCCCTCTGGGACCTGTGGCCTTGTCCCCTTCAGCATCACGCTGTCCTCTGAGGCCGTGGCCATAATCACAGGGCATGTCGAGCGTGGGAGAGGTGGGGACGGGGGCTGTCAGGAAGTGCATGCTGTCTCCTGGTTGTGCTGTTTCTCCCTCTGTACCCAGGAACAGCCCAGCGACACCCCATGACCGTCCCTGACACTTGTGCCTGCCAGCCGTGGGCCGGGTCCCTTCCCACTCACACAGGATCCTTGAGCCGTTTCCTGTGGTCAGGACGTGTCTGTATGAGTTCTTGTTCTCTGAATAGTAGAACCAAGAATAATTAATAATCGAATGCAGTTGGGTACAGAAACTGTTTTGAGTGCTGTTTATAATTTACAGCTAATTAACTTCCCCTTAAAAAAACCTTGAGACCTAATTTTTTGTCTGAGCTATTGTCTTTGATATCCATTATTTTTTAAATGTGTTTTCACTGATATTAGAAAATAATTATGCAGAATATCTCAGTCTGATTAAGGTGACTATTGCTCAGTTAGGATTTTCTTTGAAAATGTGTATCGTAATGAGCTTTTCTGCAATGCTTCATAAAAGGAAATATTATTCTCATTATATAACTTAAAACTAAAGCCAAATGACATAAGAAATGTTACATATAATTTTAAGGCTATAATTTTACTTTGTGGCAAAAAATTCTAACCTTCCAAAGAAGCCGAAATAGGTCAATGTTTTAAAAAAAAAAACCCTCAGTAAATACAAACTGTGGTAAAATCTCAGTTGGTAGTTAAGTCACTATCCAATTAAAATTCAAATTTCAGAATTTCAGTTATTTTTAGCTTTCTGGTAAATAGTAACATGATGATCAGCTTTGGCAAAATACCAGGGGAAAAATATAATTGTCTAAGGAAATTAAAAATCATTATAGGGTTGATAATCCATTTTACCTAGACACTAAGCCAATCACTGTATAAATTATTAAATTAATACAAAAGTCAGCTGGAGTGTGATGGTGGAACATTCTTTTTTAAATTAAACACATTTCAGGAACTGAATTTAAAACAATTTTTGGCAAGCTGTCTCCAGGCCCTCCTGTCTGCCCAGCCCTGGGCCTGGGAGAGAGTGTTACTTGTGGGCGTTTTGAGGTCTGGATGTTCCCACCTGGCCAGCACACACGGGCCGGAACCACTGGTGTGCGTGGCTGCATTGAGGGGAGGAAAAGGAATCTGGAAACAAGAGGACATCAGAGAGGATGTCACCTCATTCTGCATCTCGCATAGGTTCTTTCACTTGCTGGCTGTGTGAGCTTGAGCACATTATTTAAACTTTTTTCCCCTTAATTTCCTTAAGGGAAAAAAGTAAAGATAATAATAGTATCTCCCCGGGTTGTTGCTCTGAGGATGAAGTGAGTCCGTACAGGCAGAGCAGCCAGGAAAGCCGGGTGCCTGTGGAGTTGGTATCCTCCCGCACGGAGGCCCCCCCCCCCCCCCCGAAGCTGCAGGTCTCACCAGAACCCGATAAGGAAATGCACTAAAGAAAAAGCCACACACAGGTTTTACCTGTGAATCCGGACAGCAAGAAGAGAAGGATAACGACGTTGCCCGGAACTGGGGTTAACAGGGGTCGGAGTGAAGAGCTCCGTGACTCTCCCAGTGTTGGGACATGGCAACTTTGTTTTCTTCCCCATTTGGCCTGGGTCAGCCCCACCCTCCAGGGGTTCCATCCTCACCCAGTGTCTTTATCATAAAAAGGAAAAGTGGCGAGGACTTGAGTGGGATTGTTTGTTTCATTGTTTTGTTGCAAAGGAAATGTAATTCCTGCAGAGGCTTTAAAAACTGTGCAATTCAAAAATCAACTCACGCTGGGTAACAGACTTAAACCTGAGGAGTGAAACTATTAGAATTCTAGAGGAAGATGTTGGAAGTACTCTTCTAGACATTGGCCTAGGCAAAGAATTTATGAAGAAGACCCCAAAGGCAATCACAACAACAACCAAAATAAATAAACGGGACCTGATCAAATTAAAAAGCTTCTGCACAACCAAAGAAACTGTCACAAGAGCAAATAGACAACCTACAGAATGGGAGAAAATTTTTGCATGCTACAAATCTGATAAAGGGCTGATAACTAGAATCTACTTAGAACTCAGGAAAATCAACAAGAAAAAATCAAACAACCCTATCACAAAGTGGGCAAAGGACATGAACAGAAACTTTTCAAAAGAAGACAGGATAATGGCCCAAAAACATGAAAAAATGCTCAACATCCCTAATCATCAGGGAAATGCAAATCAAAACCACAATGAGATATCACTTATCTCCAGTGAGACTGGCCTTTATCAAAAAGTCCCAAAACAATAAATGTTGGCGTGGATGCAGAGAGATAGGAACACTCATACACTGCTGGTGGGACTGCAAACTAGTGCAACCTCTGTGGAAAGCAATATGGAGATACCTTAAAGAGATAC
>RJWJ010023204.1:0-26065 GCA_004363605.1 Indri indri
ATGCAGATACCATTTCTCACTCAAGAACTTCTAATTGCCCTTCAAAATTTCTCCAGGAAGGCCCAAATCCCCAAAATCATTAGCTCTGAAAAATCCAAATTTCAAGCCTTCAGCCATAGGTAATTTCTGCACACATAAAGGATTTGTTTTGGAAGAACAGACATTATCACATGTCAAATCAGGAGACTTTTTAAGCCCTACCAGGTTTCAGGCATCTGGCTGAATTTCACTTGGTAGCAGGCAGATGCTTTGATGAAATACTATAAATGTCAGGGACTCTTTTATAACTCATTTATCTCTAAATTTTACAAGATTATTCTAGGCTATACTTATTTTTTTCCATACAAAGAGGTGAAATCTTATTTTTAGGTTTTCAAAAGATCTGGAAGGAATCCTCTCATATTTTAAAATGACAACTTGGAATGAGCCCAGGAGGAGGATTCAACCAGCTAAGATTTGGTCCTAGTGCTATGAGTAAACTCGCAGGGCACTTAACCTCAGGTTCTTCTGTAGTGCATTGTTGTACCTTCCCCTCCCACAGCCCAGGTTCTACCAAACGTAACATGAATGGATGTTTGGAAAGTGCACTAAACCTCCTGCAGATGTAAGTAAGGTCTTTTCATGAGAGTTCCTTCGATGATTGAAATGTCTCTTCCTTAATTTCACCAACCACTTCCTAATTCTCAAGCCCAATGCATGACTTTCGGTTCTTAATTTACTTGAACTTTCTGTGACAAGTGACATAATAAACCATTCCCTCTTTTTGAAAAATTTTCATTCATTCTCTAATTTAACTTTTCCTAGTTCATTTTGTATCTCATAGATGATTCCTTTTCAGGATTTTTCTTCCTCTGTCCAGCTCTTAAACACATAACATTCCACCCTTAGTGCACTCATCTCTTCCCACAGCTCCATTCAGAATTCTATCCTGAACTCCAGCTCATATTTTCAAGTACCTGTAGGACACTGGACATCTTGAACTGGAAATCACTTCCCCAGAATCTTAAACGTGACAAAACCAAAGCTAAGTTTATTGTCACTTTGCTCTGTCACTTTACCACCTGCATCGTCAAACTGCCTTTGCTGTATGAGCCATCTTAGATCTCAGGGAGTGACATCATGTTGAGCTCGGCTTCACATGTCATAAGAGTAGGAGTCATTTCTTTCATACCCCATATCTAGTTGATTTCAAAGTCTACTTAAACATTTCCAAAGCTAGTTTTTACCTCTTCTCCAGTGTATTTGCCTGTGCATTCCTTCCATAACTCTGATATTGGGGAGACTCTTATTAGGGACATGCTGTTATTGCAACAGCCTCTTCCATGGTCTCTCTCTCTCTGCGTTCAGTCTCAGTGTTGTTTCCTTGTAATTTTCCCCACTTCCCCAGAGTTTTCTTCATTGCATGGAATTATGAGTACATCACATCCTTGCTTAAGATCTTTTAATGGTTTAACTCCTATAAGATAGTCACTTAACATGACATAGAGGCATTTCATGATAGGAACTCCATCTGCCTTTCCAGTCTCATGTCCCCACAATCCATTCACAATGCTTTATCTAAATGAACAGATCCCTAAAAGTTTGCACTTGCCTATGATATTATGAATTTTTATGTGCTCTTCTTTTTGCCTGGATTGTCCTTTCTCACCTTGTCTTCCTGGTGAACTCTAACACATCTTTCAAGATTCTGTTAACACTTCTTCTTTGGAATTGTCCTCAACCTCACAAGAAGGCACCCCCATCACTGAGCTTTCATGGTGCTTTGTACAAATCTATATCATAGCACCTCCTACAGTGTCCTGGGAAGGATCCCATTTTTTGAGCTCCCCTAGGGAAATTCTATATCCTACTCATCTTGGTATCTACAGCACCTGGCACAGTACCTGGGACATGGCAGCCTCTCAATGAACATTTGCTGAATGAACGGCATGGGAGAAAAACCTCCGGATTCTGAATTAGGATATCTGAGCCTGTGCTACTCATAATTATTTATGTGACTTCGATTAAGTTTCTTTGTGTTTCAGTTTCTTTAATCTGTGAAATGAGGAAGTAGACCTAGATTTCCTGTAAGAGCCTCTCTAGCTTTAATGGTTGACACTATCGCTCATTATAGAGGTGGAAACACAGATTTTGGGTGATCACAGAATGTTTTATAGAAATTTAAGAATATTAAAAAAGGGAGAAATTTAAAAATCCGAATTTCCACTATATCTTGAAAAAGCAAATATTATAATTTGACTCTATTGGGCCAATATTCCTTTAAAAGTCCACGATGGCTCTGGCTGAATCCCACTGCCCCTTTAGATGGGTGTGTGCCTTCTGCTTGGTCAGCATACCCACCTCTCTCTATTGTCCCCATTTCACAGAGGCAGAGTGAAGGTTGTTACTGATCGTCGCACTTGCGCTGTAGTTTTCGTCAGTTTAGAAAAGATATAGGAAATGTTTCTTGTACCCATTTTTCCATCAAAAGTAGAAAAATGAAAAACAGACTGAGAAACCCTTCTCTTTCTTAGCTCTGGCTGACATCACTCATTTACGTACACATGTATGTAGAATAGAAAACATCCTAGAATTTGCTCAAGTAGTACCAGTTCAAAATATTTTGGCTTTTGTTTTTTTTCCCCGAGTGCACATGGACTTTTGATATCACATGTCTTGATGATCCATCCTTTCAGAAAATAGTGTTGCCTTAATAGAGGCAAAGGCTACGACAATCTGTCTTCTAATTAATTTGGTGAGGTGTTTCTTTCACTTGAAGCAACTGATGCTTTTCGTCTAACAATTACGTTATGTTTGAATATTTATCACGAGAACCATCTCTACTTGTTTCAAACCCTGTGAAAACTACGCCCTGCCTTTCAAGGATGCTTAGAAAGACTTGTATGTGCTTGGAAAACTTGTCGACTAAGGGAGAAGCGGGAGGTGACTCTTCATTTATCATTCATTGTTCCTGCTAGGATTGCGTAATTGCGTTTGCGTTTCTAAATGGAGCTGAGAATACGGTCTACTGCAGAGTTAAAGGTTAGGAAACAAAACAGGCAAGAGCCGATGGGGCGGGGTGAAGACCCGAGTCCGGGGAGGCTGGCTTCCGCCGATAAAAAAGACAACTGCCCTCCATTCCCTCCTCTTCTGTTTTGCACGCAGCCTAAGGCGTTCACCATCTGTACGTCAGGCTTCAGAGAACAGCTCCGTTGCAATTTTGCTGATACCCCCATTCCTTAGCTTGGAACCAGAGGGGGCGGGAGAGGGAAGCCGTCACTCAGCCCCACAGGCCAATGGGAGAGGGGCTAGCCCCGCCTCCTAACCTGGGCTGAGCTGCGGGCATGCGCACTGGGCGTCCCAGCGCCGCCGCCCATCAGCTGAGAATTGGCCCTGGGGGTTCTGGGGCCTGTGGGTGACCGTGGCTGGAGGAGGAGGAGGTGGAAGCCGAGGAGGTCGGGGTAAGAGAAGCCTGGGAAGGGGGGTCCCTGGCCCAGCGCCTCGGAAGCGCGGTGCTACTGCGACTGCCGCGCCTGATTAGTGCGCGTTGTCAGGTGGCCGCCGCCCTGCGCTCTGCGGCAGGCGCTCGGGAGGCGAAGGGCCGGCGCTGCCCGGGCTCCCGAGCGCCCGCTGCGCCGCACGTTCCCGGCCCGGTGCGGGTGCGCAGCGCGTCCCGCATTCCTGACGCGCGGCTGCGGTCGGGCGGCGCCCCGGGGGCCGCGCTCCCAAGGCGCCCTGGCCAGTGGCGCGCACCCGGCGGGGCGGGCGCCGGAGCCGGCTCGGGCCCATCTCAGGAATCCAGGTTCTGCCTCGAGCATGACACGACCAGTTGACCCCTTCCTCTTTTTAACTCTTGGCTTGAAAAACACACTTTAGGCTTCTCTTCCCGAATAGAGAGAGAGGAACTGAAAAATACATGGCTATAGCAAACGAACCGTGTACGTTTAAACAAATTTTTTACATCTGCTTGGCTCTTATTTGTAAATCCATTAATTTTTCTTTACTTCAAGTCATTTCTTTCTGACTGTAATTACATATAATTTAAAACTTGCTCCAAATCTGGAAGAAAAGGTAGTAATGATGAAATGCTGTGCTGTTTAGTAATGTTGGAGGTGGTCGGTTCTGCTTTGAGGTGTCCTGAGCCGCACCTGGGCAGAGGCTAAGTGTGTCTTGTGATGTGAACGAGCCTCTGCTTTGCAAGCCTCTTTGGGAAGTTGGCCTCAGACTTGTGACTCCTTAAGAACTGTGCTCTATTTTCAACCTTTCTGTAGAAGTTAATACGATACCATATTAACTCATTAACGTCTACATCATTTTTCTTCTGATGTTTGACTTTCGCTGCTCCTCATAACAAATCCATTTTGGTTATGATCCCAAACTTGAGCCAAAAGGCAGATGGTTGCAAATTAAATTGTAGAAAACATCCACAGTAAGCCTGGGTAAAGTTTGCTGTGATTCCATTGAACTTGAAAGTTTAGTGTGTGAAAGGGTGAAAAAAAAATCCTTGGTATTGTGAACTAGAAGCAAACGGTGTAAATGGTTCTTTAGCTGAACCGCTAAAGAATGCAGTTACAGTTTGTATAGAGAATGCTCATGTTGGAGACTGAGCACCCTCACATTCAGTTACCATGTGTGTTCTGGACACTGTAGATACTACAAGATGACAAGGTTGTCTCTCCCCTGTTTACGTTCCCTAAGTAGGGATCGATAATAAACAGTATACTAATTAGATCTTTTATGCTATTAGACCTAATTATACTATTTATTCTCATTAATTAGTGATGAGAGTTATGAAGTAGTAAGTTAGAGAGATTGACAGAGTGTCTGGGTGGTGAGTTCTCACTTCAGATCAGAGTGGTCACTGGAGGCTTCTCAAGCATGTGATGAGATTTTGCTGGGGAGAAGGAACCAGTCACATGGAGATCATGGGAAGAGCCTTCTAGAGATAGGAAATGCCACCCAGCAAAGGCAGCTAGAAGCCTGGGACATTTAGGATCTGAAAGAAGGCACTGAAATTCAATGTTTCAGAAATGGTAATATTTACCAAATTAGGTGTGTGTTCTTAGGAAGCAAGTATATTTATTTATTCATTCTTCAACTATTTATTAAGCACCTATGGTGTAGCCAGGTACTGAGAGTAGAGCAGTCCACAAAATAAACAAAAAACTGCCTCCTCTCCCACAGTAACTTGACATTTTGGGGCACAGGGTGGAGGGAAGTCCAGTTGTTTATGCTGGTGCTCATGATTAAGAAAGTGAAAACGACCATTTCTTTGTGCAGTCTAAATTTATAAAGCATGAAATTTATGTTTCATAGAAATCTTAAGCATTCCACAGTATATCCAATAGTAACTGAGGGGAGTGTTTGACACTTTGAGCCCATTTTAAAATTTCCTTTGTTCTTCTTTTGTGTTCTTTAGAAGCAGTCTTGAGAGGACTCTCATTATGAGCATTGCACTTTGATCCTCCCTTCCCTCTTTCTTTTTATAGTGTTTATATCTCTTCATAGAAAGGTAATTATTGAGATGTTATGATGAGCCCTGTGCAATAGAATATTCTGTGATGACAGAAATGGTCTCTACATGAGCTGTCCAAGTTGCTGGCCACTAGGCACAAACAATTTTTTCAGCATTTTAAAGGTGTCTAGTGTGACCATGGAACTGAATTTTTTTATTTAGCTTAATTTTAATTTAAAAAAATAATAGGTGCAATGTAACTGAAGTGATACACAATACAAAAAGATGTAAATTGTGACATCAAAAACATGAAATGCGAGAGGGGGCAGAGGAAAAATGTAGTTTTTTAATTTAATCAAAGTTAAGCTGTTAGCAGCTTAAAGTAGCCTTTTATAAGATTTTTATTGCTTTTATTATTTTTAATTGATGCATAATTGTATATTTATGGGGCACATGTGATATTTCGATACATGTGTACAGTGTGTAATGATCAGAGTAGTTAGCATATTCATCACCTCAAACATTTATTTGTCATTTCTTTGTGTTGAGAACATTCAAAGTCTGCTCCTTTAGCTATTTAAAAATACGTAAAAAATGTTAATTATAGTCACCCTTTGTACTATAGAAACTAGAGCTGATTCCTCCTGTCTAGCTGTACCTTTGTGTCTAGTAACCAACCTTTTCCTATCTCCCTTCTCCTCCCTTGCCTTTAGTGATCACTATGATTTTAATTTTAATAACCCATTTAGTTAGTAGCTACTTTATCAGTTAATGCAGGTCTAGATAGTTATATAATTATTATTCTGAGCAGTGAGACTAGGAATTCTGAATGCACTTTCACAAATACTCAATAAAAGCACTTTGGTACATAGCTGCTCTGGGCTAGGTACTCCAGACTGGTGTGGAAAGCAAACATCTGAATAACTCGACATTCATTTAGCCTATATGCAAAGATCATAAACTTTTAAGTCAGTTTATAGTTGGCTATCTATATATGTATTTGTGTATATATATTTTTACAATACATATAGCCATTTGTTCCCTCTTATTTCTCACATCTTATCATCAGAAGAGCCAACCATTGTTGCCTTTTAGGTTTCACTTTGTTAGCAGAATAATAGAGAAAAAGGAGAAAGCTAGTCTGCTGTTACCTTGATCAACTGATGTAGCTTTCCCAAACCTGTTTCTTCATCTTAGGAGTGGGGACAGCAAAACTTCATATGGGGCCTGTGGAAAGGTGGTAAATTTGGTTTTGTAATTAAATGAGTTCACCTGCCCTTAATTTTGTTATGAAAGAAAGCATCATGGTTTAGTGTTTTAAAAATATGGGCTCTAAAATTTAGTTTCAAGTTTTAGCTCTTTGCTTATCTTAAGCAAGTTACTTATTCTCGTTATGCCTCAGTTTCTTTGTGTAAAAAAATCACAGTAATAATTATCCTTACCTCATAGGCTGGTTATAAGAATTAACTAAGAGAATAAATGTAAAATTCCTAATCGCAATGCTTCAGAAATAGTGAGTTCTGGGTAGGTGTTGGCCAGTGTTAATCTTGTTTTATTTTTACATATCTTTCTTCTCCATCATTAGCAAATTGTTTTACATTATTCACACAAGACTGAGCTGGTCACCTTTGTGCCCTTTCTCCAAGGAAATTCCAGACAATATAAAAGTAGCAGCTCTTTGGGTGAGTGAAGCTCAATTATCTCACCAGCCGGAACTTTCTTAAATATAGTTGTTTGAGTGAAAGGGTGGAGAAAAGCTGATTGTGTTTGTGACTAATTGGTAGAATCTCTGGACAGGAAAAAAGGTGGCCTTAAAAGAAAACAGGAAGAAGACTTAGGCTAGACTGCCATGAGTTTTGAGGGTTAAGGAAAATGCTACAATGCTATGCCTGAATTGAAAGGACTGCAATCACGAAGAGATTATACTGTCTCTTTGGGGGAGAGAGCAGGCCTCAGGTGATTGTATTGTTGTGTGGTTCTGAGGCAAGTGAGGTTGTCATAGTCTTGTGCCGATGCTGGTCCTGCAGATTTAAGAGCAGATCATACCTTTGCTCTGTGTAGGGTGAAAAAGCACTTGGTCTCTGGACATGCATTATCTCTTTTTGATCCCGACAGCAGGCCCTAATGCTAAGTGTTTCACCTAAGGTAGAGATTTCTGGTTGCCAGTTCCACTGACAGCTGAACAGGCAGTTGGTGATTTCTTGTAGTTTCAAAGACATGTAGACACTAGAGAGAGTTAAGAGTATGACTTGGAGAGACATAGTCTTCCTGTGAGACTCATTCATGTATAGTAAAATGGAACCATGAGGGTGGGGGAGCTCCCCAAGGAGAGTACATTAATAAGAAACGAGCATTTTCTTATACAATATGTTTGTGTTGCTGTAAGCCAGTTTTTGCAGAGATCTAGTTGATAGAGGGAAAGAAGAAAGGAAGATGTCATTGAGCAAGGGAAGTCGTCTATATCTATATGGTAGACTATTGGCAATAAAAAGGAATGAAGTACTGATGTATGCTACAACACAGATGGACCTTGAAAACAGGCTGAGAGAAAAAAGCCAGTCACAAAGGATCCATACAGTATGATTCCATTTGTATGAAGTGCCCAGGATAGGCAAACCTACAAGGACATAAAATAGATGAGCAGTTTCTCTGGCGGGGGAGAAGTGAGGAGTGACTGATAATGGGTATGGACTTTCTTTTTAGAGTAATGAAAGTGTTCTAAAAGCAATGTGGTGATGGATGTATAACTTGGAATATATTTAAAAAAAAACCCGACAGTCGGGATCGTGGTGGTGTTGACAGCACAAGCACCAGCAGCAGGGACTCCAACAATGTCTGTCTGGCCCTCTCCATGATGTCCAAGGCTGAGGAGGCCAAGAAGCTGGTGGGCCGTGTGGTACCACGTGAGGCATAACCAAGTGCTGGGACTTGGAAGTGGTTCTGCAGTTGTCCATGCTGTGAAGCAAATAGTTGAAAGAGTGAAGCAGGAGAATCTGAACCTCGCCTGTGTTCCCACTTCTTCCAGGCCTGTCGGCTCATCCTGCAGTATGGCTTAAACCTCAGTGACCTGGATCAACAGCCAGAGATTGACCTTGCCATTGATGATGCTGATAAAGCAGATGCTGATCTCAATCTCATCAAGGGTGATGGAGGCTGACTGACCCAGGAGAAGGTCGTGGCTGGCTATGCTAGTTGCTTCATCGCGATTGCTGATTTCAGGAAATATTCAAAGAACCTTGGGGATCAGTAGCACAAGGGAATCCGCATCGAGGTCATCCCAGTTGCCTATGTCCCAGTGACCCGAGCTGTGAGCCAGAAGTTTGGGGGCATGGTTGAACTCCGAATGGTTGTTAACAAGGCAGGTCCCATGGTGACAGATAATGGGAATTTTATCTTAGATGGGATGTTTGACCAGGTATGCAAATGGAGTGAAGTGAGCATAGCTATCAGAATGATCCCAGGTGTGATGGACACAGGCCTGTACATCAGCATGGCTAAGAGTCTACTTCGGGATGCAGGATGCCTCAGTGAACATAAGGGAGAATCCTTTCTGTTGACCCTGAAAGGAGCAGAGTGTGTTTGCCTTGAGTCTCCAGCCCACAGCCAAGGTGGATGGATCTCTCCAGGAGCCTTTGCCTTAATGTATCTGTGCCAGGGTGGACAACTGGCAGAGTGGGAGGTGGCGAGGGGGCTGGTATTTAAATCTAGTCTTCTGAAGTATTGTTATTAAATGTCTTTTTAAAAAGGGAAATATAAACATATATTTTTACTAATAAAATATTCCGTTTTTTTTAATGAAGTAGAGCTTGATTTCATGTTTTATATGAAACATTCCCCCCACCAAAAAAGGGGTGGGGGATGAGGGGACTGTCTTTAAAACCTTTGACTTGAGCCTTGTGGTTAAGCTTCTGAATATTGGATTTACTGAGAAACGAAAATGAAAACTTTTCTTTAAGCCGGTAAAATGAAGGGCCCAGCCAGCAGTGATATCCTGATGCTTTACTGGACAATTTGTTTACTTGTCTGCCACTCTCTTTTTTGTTTTTGGTTAGTTTTCATTGTGAGCATGCACAATACCTAGTTACATCTTCAGATGAGGTTTACAAAAGTCTGTCGGGTAGAGCAGTGTGGTGTGGAGTGACTTGGAATATAAGCTGTCAGGGAGAAAATGTGGTTGTACTTTTGCTAAGATCAGGGGGTTTCTCCAGATCCCTGCTGTTGGAAGCATTGGCCAGAAATGCTCGCCAGTACTGCCAAAGCACTGATGGGAAATGGGAAATATTTGTTTCTTTAATGATTTTGTTGATAATTTTCTTTTTCGGTTCCTTTATTACTACTTGCATGGTTTGGCATCAGAAGTCATCATCTTTTTATATTGTTTGTAGATTGAAATAAAACAGCGTGGTGCCAAAAAAAAAAAAAATAGGATTATATACTTTAAATGGATGAATTGTGTGGTATGTGAGTTATAGCTCAATAAAACCATTTTTTTAATGCAGAGTTTAGAGATCCAGTTGGTGGTTTGTAGTGCTTGGTTAGTGTTGGCCACATTGAATCTTCCAGTCTGGTCTCATTCTGTCTGGGTCCGAGTCCAAGGCTATCTGGAAGAAAGTTTATTTCTTGAAGTTTGAATTTATCCTTTTATGAAATTGATTTTGGGTCTATCTCTAGGGTTTGGTGGGAGCCAAAGTAGATAACCTGGACAAGTAGATAAACTGGACATGTAGAATGATGAAGGAGATTGGAGAGCATCTTAAAGCTCCCAGGACTTTCAGGGTGGCCAGGCACATTCCGTGATGCACCGGAGTTGCAGGCATGGAACCTGTACTGTTCTTCTACTGGTCTCAACAGTTCAATTATTGTACTTCCCGCCAATACAATCTGTTAGACCAAAACACATATTTCTTTGTGACCTCTTTCCCCTACCAGAAATCTCTGGTAGTTTCTTCTTGAAACATATTTAAACTAAACCTAGCATACAGGGCTCTCTCTCTCTCTTCTGTGGCATTAGTTCTGTGTGGTAGCAAGCCTGGGTAGCTTGGGAATCAGAACCCTGGGGTTGAATCCCACCTCTACCTGTGGGTTGTATTACCTTGGACCAGTTACTTAGTCTTTATAAGCCACAGTTTGCTCATCACTAAAGCAAGAATAATGCTGCCTACTTTAAGGGTGAGGTTGTGAAAATGAAATTAGTCTATGTGAAATACTTTTCATTTCACAGATGTGTAATAAATGTTAAGTCATTCCTCGCTTTCCTTTTCTGTGTCGTCTCCCACTTGCCCCAGCCATGAATCATCTGATCCACGGTTGGCCAGGAACCTCCCCTTCCTTTGGTAAATACCACACTGTGTGTACCCTTTGCACACGTTCTGGGTCTGTCCACCCTGGTCTTCATGTCTTGCCTTTGTTTTTCTCCATACCTGTCGTACCCAAGTATCCAGATCTTACATTTCTGTTTCATAAATTCTTTCTAGGCAAGAGCGATAGCAACGCTTCATTTTTGTAGTCTCTCACTTTTGCCTAGCATGTAACCTTATGTTGATTTGAATTTTTTTTTGTTGGTTTACATTATTACCTTTATGCTAAACTTTTCTCCTACATGACAAACTTGATTTGCATAGATACTTTATCATTGTTTTTTGTTGGTTTTGTTTTGCTTTGTTTGCATCTCCTAAGTGCTTACTTTAAAGCTGGATGTGTAGTGGGCTCTTAGTAGTGAGTTGCTTACAAAGTGACCACCAACAATTAGGCAGTATTCCAGTGCACACTCAGTGAAAGATGCAGTAGGAGTAGTTGAAGTTTTTTGCTGTGCACAGTTCTGTATGCAGGGACATTTCTTTTCAACCTTCTTTCCAAACCCTGAGTGGTGTGGTGTGGATCGAAGAAGGAAAGAGTGTCATCTTACCTCCATCCTGTAGCGGTATCCCAGTATCCCTTTTATCCTGAGATGCTGGCTGCTCGAAGAGGGAGGAGAGTCCTTCGTTCTCCTTGCTCTGCCATGAATGTGTGATGAGCATTTTATAGGACATTCTTTCTCTTCTCAGTAGTTGGCTCTGCTATTTCAAATTTAACCTTTCCTGTTAAAATTAGAGACCTGTTAGTCTTATGTTCCTGAGCTGTTCCTATGTTTGTTAACTTAGATATAATAAAATTTCTAGGGATAGCCTGAAGTCTGCATTCTGTTTAATAAATATTTAAATGCCTGTTTTATGCTAAGAGTTGTTTTAAATGTCACAGAAAGATAATAGCATGTGGGCCCTGACTTATAATTGTTCATACTTTAGTTAAGGAAAAAATTTATAAATGATTAAAATTATACACAGAAGAGGGACTTAATAATTCTTCCTTAAGAGAGATCAAAGAAATTTTCAAAGGGAATAGATAATTTGAACCTATTTTAATGGTTTAACATGTTTAACATGACTCTCTCCATTTCTTTTTAATAGACACGAGAGTTTTGCTGTCTGATGTGCTAGTTTGCCAGATTTCAACCCTATTGGGTTAGTCAAGTTTGTTCTTGTAACCTCCTAGATTGATAATTTGGAAAATGTAAGCCAATGACTTTAAAAATATAATTATATGATTTTTCTTTTATACCATTTAGGTGACTGCTTAAGAAAACTGCACAGCGCGCCAACATCTGATGAAATTATTGAAAAAGCAAATCAGTCATGTCTTACATTCCAGGAATTGGTGGTGATCCCGCCCAGCTGGCACAGCGTATCTCTTCCAACATCCAGAAGATCACACAATGTTGTGAGTTGAGTTTCACATTGACTTTACTGATTGTTTGAATTCTTATCTGGACTTAATGGAGGTTCATAAAAGTACAACTCTAGTGAATGAGAGGGGTGAGGAGCTTTCCTCTAAGAACAGATTTTAAAAAGTGATAACTGAATGATTTAAATGAGATGCCAGTGTGTTTTGGAAGCAAAGGGAGTAAAATTAGATTATAGATGGTTCTAAAAAGGTGCTGCTGTGCACAGTGGTATAAAATACCCCTTATTCTGATTTGGAGTAATGCTTGTTTTTTTTTTTTTTTTTTTGGCTATTCTTAGAGGAATAAGGAAGTGAATAGTGCCGAGATGTTGTGTTGTCCCCAGCAGGGAATGTAGGAATGGCATATCAAGGACTGTTCCAGTTTGCGCCAAGGCACCAGCACTGGCTTCGCCTTGCTCATCTGGGTTCAGATGTGTTCTGACACAGCCACAGAAGAGCATCTCCTTTTTATGACTCCCTTGCTGCTGGCTAGAAATATCGCTGGTCTGCCTCAGGTGAATCTGGCTACCTGTGCGAAAATGAAGGCAGCTTATAGTTTTAATTTACATGGATGGAAAATTAGGACCTTTATACAAAAGAGGGAACCAAGAGGGCTTCCTTCAAGGAATAGGGCAAGCATCCTGTGTTGGGAAAGCTAAATGGTGTGGAAGTCTCAGAAGAGGATAGGGAGTGACTATAGTGTACCAAGATTTTAGAAGTGGTAAGCACTAGGTGCTATGAAAGATACGTGGATTGGATATTGTGTGTGAGCTTGACTTGGAAGGAGATGAGGGTTAACTTAGATCAGGCCATGCTCCCTCAGAAAGAGATCAGTTGATCCAGCCAGATGAGTAGTGATAAATTGGGCCACAGTTGAATAATCATGGCATGGTTGATAGCCAGGTGCGTGACTATGTCCAGGGCAATCTTGGAGTGTGTGGGAGGGTAGTGATAAAACTCCCAACTGTCCCATGTGAAGAGTTGTTAAGGAGACTAGGACTATTCAGCCAAGAGAAGGGACAGTCACCATCTCCAGATATTTGAATCCCTCTCATGTGTGTAACAGAAGCCATGTGTTCTGCATGAACATAGGAGCCTCCACAAATGTGCAGAACCTGTAGTAGTCAGACTTCAACTTGAAAAATCCAAGTTGTTAAGGAGAATTGCCTCCCTCAGGAGGAGTGAGACCACTGTTATTAAGTGACCAAAAAGGATGGTTAAGTATTTCTTAGGTCTGTTATTAAGAGTTTTAAACATTGGAATAATGGTTCAGACTGAGTTGTACTTTTGTTACTCTGTCTTGGTTCATTCAACAAATAATTTAGTAAGCACATACTACTTGCTAGATACTGTTCCAGACCATGGGAATCTAGCAGTAAATAAACTGTGTAAGGTCCTGCTCACATTGTACTTTACAGGTGGTAAAAAAAAAAATTAACGAGCAACAAAATTTCCTATGAAGAAAGCACAGTGAGAGGAGTGACTGGGGAAAGCTGCCTTTGCCTGGATGATCTTCGAATGAGGATGAGGAGAGGCTAGTCATGAGAAGACCCAGGGAAAGAGCATTTCAGACAAAGGGAATAGCTAGTGTTGAAATTCCTAAAGCAGTCCAGAGCTTGAGGTATTCAGAAAATAGGAAAAAAAGAAAAAGCCAGTGTGGCCGAAGCACAGCACCTGAGACTAGAGTGGCAGGAGATGAAATCAGGGAAGGCTGGTGGGCCACCTGTAGGCTGTGCGGGAAGTTTAGATTTCATTCTAAGAGACAGTGGAAATCACTGGAAGCCTTTAAGCAGAGTAGATACAGAATCAGAGCTGCACTTCAAAAGATTACTTTGGCTGCTACTTAGAAAACAGATGTTGGGGGAATCGCAGGTCATCATCACAGAGGTCTGGGGAGAGAGACGTTGGCTTATACCTGGGTGATAGCAGTGGGGATAGAGAGAAGTAAGGGTATATTTTGGAGGCTGAGCCAGCAGGACTTGCTGATGCATGTCGGTGGGGGTGGGAGGAAAAGAGGGGAGTTAAAGATGCCTCTGTGGTTTTTGCATTGAGCACCCGAGTGGATGGTGTGGCAAGCGTGTACTGAGATGGGAAGGACTACAGTCAGGACAAGTGGCAGAGAGTTTTATTTTGGCCAACTAAATTTTGAGACGTCTTTTAGACATCTGTGTGGAGATACTGTACATCTAGATTAGATATATGAATTTGGAGTTCAGGCCGTCATTGCAGTTGAAATGATATATAAAACCATAGGTGTAAAATAACCACAGAAGAGTGAGCATAGTTAAGAGGGCTTTAACATTAAAATATGTCAAGTCAGGAAGGCAGCATGAAGAATATGAGGAGTGACCAGTGAGGTAAGAAAAAAATCAAGATGTAATAGATTTCTAGAAATCAAACAAAGAGTGTTTCAAGAATGAGAGAGGCGTTATCTGTGTCTAATGCTGCTGAGAGATGAAGATAAAGGCAGAGAATTGGATTTGGTAAATGGATGGTAAATTGGATTTGAAAAGCGTGGCCTCATCTCCATATTCCAAGTGTAAATGGAGAAAGAGAGGGAGACGGAGCTGCTCTTAACCTTTTAAAGAAACTTTCCAGACTCCTACTCACTTCTGTTGTGTTACTGACCACGCACATGGCCACACTTAGCTGCCAGGGAGGCCAAAAAGTCTTCGAGCTGGATTTCAGTGTGCTCACAAAAATTGGGCCATTTGAGAAAGAAAAGGGAGAATCAGTATGTGTTAATACTAGGCAATTAGCAGACTCTATCATGGAAGGAGAAAGCGGGTCAAAGAAAGGGTTGCATTTTCCACTACAAAAGGGAGAGTCTAGTGAGAATATAATTGCAAAAGAAACATCTTTGAGGGCGAGAGGGAGTGGGGAAAGAACCACTAGGAAGTGGTTTAGCTTTCATCCACCATAGAGGCCACAGCAGCGTGTGATGCAGATGGAGGTCTGGTGGGCAAAGGTGGAGGAGTTCCTGTCTGCGTGGGTCTGTTTCTAAATGAAATATGAGGCAGAGGCATCAGATAGAGAATGGGAGGGAAAGCTGTTGGAAGTTTATGGAAAGAAGAGAAAGTGGACAATTGAGAGAAGAGAAATTGAAAGAAGAGGTTTTGGCAATTGAGAGAATAAACCTCCCAGGGAAGTAGAGAAGGGAGTCTGGCAGATTGAGTACACATTTGAGATTTGGGGTTGTGAATTTGGTGAAACCAGTCATCACGGTGTATTTTTTTCTAGTTCTGAGATTCAATATCTGAATGAAGGGAAGTTTAGATGTAGATAGAGTAAGTTATTGTTAAAAATGTAACCTACCATCCAGTAGGCATTACTGATAAGGGCTGTGCAAAAATCACGTGAAAGGCAGAAGTGTGAAATTTCAGTTCCCTTTTTTCCCACCATCTGGTAATGCTAATAATACTGGATGTGAGAATAAAGTGGTACTTTGCCCCAGATTTAGGTTCTTCTCTTCACACTACATTTGCATCTTTTGAAATTGTGTCAGTACAAATTATCTGATTTTACAAGACAAATCTAAAGACAGGATCCTGTAAGTAAGGTAATATGTAGTTAGATTATGGGCTTTCTGTTCAACTAAAGCTAAAGTCTTCCTGAATATTGCAGTGGGAAAGTTTATTTTCACATTGGTTTTGATCAGATAAATGAAAACTTATAAAATATTGAGTTTCGTGGTTTAATGTATACCAAAAAGGAAAGTAGCAATTAAAAATTTTTTTCATTCTGGGAGGAGCCCAAGAATAACAAATAATAAGATTGGAATTTTGTTTTATTTTGCTAGTATTATATTCTCACAGTTCTATTTTGCAAAGAATAGGATAGATGAAACAAAATGTTTTTAAACTTAAGTGTTGTGGTTTTTTTGTTAAACCACTTTTTGTTAAAAATAATGTATAATTTTATGCATTTGCTTCACTAGTAAAGCATTCACTAGTAAACTGTATTATAATGATACAATTTATATTAAACATAAAATATGTAAGTATTATAAATGCTTACATATAAAATATATTAGAAATATAATTATATTAAAATAATACAACTTTTTAAGAATAAGTTAAATAGGTATAACACACTAGAACTTCATTACCGATTTCTCTGTAGAGAATTTAAAATGATTAAGAAAATATTTTACTCCTATGGGAGAAAGTGTTAACTCTATAACAGAGTCAGCGAGGCATTTGTGCTACCCATGCCCCATCCTTTGCCCATGGCGTAGACAGTGTTCTTTGCTGCTGGCCTAGCTTGGCATCTAGCCTTTTTCAACCCAGTGCTCCAGGCAACTATTCCCTGTAGATTGGAGTTAGCATGCAAATAAAGCCATTTGTTATCCCAGGTCTAGAAGATTGTCATGCAGCTAAGAAATGCTTAGATTTAATTCTCAAACTTTGGATTAAGATGTTCAAAAGTAACATTTTTATTAGCAGCATCTGGAGAAGATATATATACCCATTTACCGTCTATTATCCCTCTGTGTTTTCTTTGAGACAAACTCCTGTGATATATAGTATGAGAATAAATAAGCCTGTGTGGGTTGAAAGGGCTGAGCCTATTATATAGGTAAGGCAGAGGAGAATATTTTCACAGGGGCCATTCATCCTTGCCCAAACACAAACAATACAGAAGAATGTCGTCAGAACACACAGAACTCATGTTTTTGAAAGAGGCAGAATAAATATATTAAAATTCATCACATAGGTAAAGATGGGTTTTTTAGGTCAAACTTTTTAAAAATAGCAGTATTACGTATGTATTGAGTAGTATGCAAGTTATTAGTGTACAGCTCAATGAATTATCTCTTACAATACCACAAATGTAAAGGAATAGAAATTATCAGCCCTCTGAAGCCCTCCTTATGCTTATGCCCCCTCCATGCTCTTTAAAAATAACCAGTATCCTGAGTTTTAACATTACGGGTTAATTTGTAACTTCGTCTAATAGAAACAAGGATTGTGTTTTATTTTGTGTTGGGCTTCTTTCTCTCATTATGTTTCTCTCGTTATGTTTGTGGGGTTCATCCATGTAGCTGCAGGTCATTTATTTTCTTTACTGTATGGTATTCAATATTTAAACATGCTACAATTCATTTATTCTTTCTACTATAGATATCTGTAGAGTTTTAGGTTTTTTTATTTAATTTAATTTAATTTTTGCTATTACGAACAGTGCTTCTCTGAACATTCTTGTATGTTCTTTTGTTGCATCTTTATACCTAGGAATTGGGTTGCTGGCTCATAGATATGTATATGTTCAGCTTTCACAAATAAAGCTAAACAATTTCCTAAAGTGATTGTACCAGGTTATACTCCTACCAGCCAGTGTATCAGAGTTCATATCGCACAAAATCCTTGCCAACGTTTGGCATTTACAGCCTTTTAAATTTTACCCATTTTAGCAATAGTTTTATCTCATTGTGGTTTAATTTGCAATTCCCTGATTAGAATTAGATTTTTGAGAATGTAGCTGAGTTAGGAAAATCAGTGAGGCAATAGGAAAAGTTTCTAATCAGGCAGGTTATATGTGCGTGCATGTCCATTCCTGAAATCAGATCCAAATGGCAATGTGACCTTGAGTAAGCTGTCAACTTTCCAGGACGTGGTTTTCTTGTGTATATTTTTGTGGGCTGGATTATGGTCTCTTCCAGCTTTAACTGGCTATAATTCTAATTCTAACCAAAGTTTTAAAGAGTCCTGAATGCTCTTCTAACATATGCAGGATTATTCTTTTTGCTATTAAGAGGCCAGCCAGTTGCCATATCTGGATCCATAATACATGCTCACAAAATTCCCTAATAGAAGCAGCCATTCACAAAGCCAGCTAGAGTTCCACCAAGACTCCCCAAGACTTACTTATTATTTCTAAGTGTTAGGAGATGGGAGAGTTACAACACAGAGGTTGCTGGTGTGAATCTTGTCAGAATTAACAGAATTATGTATTGAAGGAGATTGAAAAATAGAAATGAGAATAGCTGACCATGAAACGTAGTCCTTGAGATAAAATATTCCCATATATAAAACAATATAGTAAGTTTTACCACTAGCGCTGATGAGAATTCTAGTATTGGGGTAAGTGTTTTTTTAAACAATAATATGCAATAGGAATTAGCCACTGGAAAGTGAACAAAACAGATACATTGGACATATAAAATCTACTCATCAGGATTTATGAGTGCAGAAGTTTCTGCTGAAATATGCATCATACTTCACATGTGTTTGTGTGTTTTCCAGAAAATTTGGGAAGACAGAACTTTTAGGGGGTCATAAAGTATGAACTTAAGCCCATGTTATAAATGATAAGAGTGGGTGACTGAAAAATATTTTTGTTAAATCTTCATTTATTTCTTTTTTGTCATATATCCCCTACAATTAAAGCTGCTTAACACTCTTGTTTAGAGTTGAAAAAATAACTATCGATTTCTCTATATCGTAAATAGCTTGTCATGCTATGTGTGTACTGCTTGTTTATTAAGAAGAATCATTCTATGGCTCTTGTCCCCATAAGGGTCTTATGACTTTGAGGTGAAATAAAGTCTATATAAAAGTGTGAACTCTTTTGTTACTTTTGTGAATGAACACGGTTCTTTTAATTAATTAGGATCTGGTGAAGGGGACACTTGTTTTTGCACCTTAACACATAACTGCACAAAAGGGAAGCTAATATCATCAACTTCTCTTTTTAGGGGTGCCAAGGCAAGCTTTTCTTTATAAAGGAGCTCCAGCCCTCAGAAGTTAATGAATTTATTGGAACTGTATGTTTACTCAGAAATTGAGAATATTTCTTTTTTTTCCAGGGGTAATGTCTTGGTGGGATGGGAAGGCAGTTTATAGAGGAAAAGGAGTTGAAAACTGACTCCTTTCCACTCCCTTAAAATGCCGTCTGAGATGTTTACTTCTAAGGTCGCACATCTGAAAATATTTGGTTGGGTTTTCTTTTCCCCACTTGAGGAGAAAAACTTCAGTAGCTTTGATTTTGTTGTGATTTTCTTCATGCCTAAGGCATTGACATAAAACAGGTGTGAAAATGAATGTCTTATTCGTGGGAATTTTAACAGAGTGTGACAACTTTTCTTCTGTCCAGTGACTTTTCCTATGTGAACAAGAGTGTGTTTATGACCAAATGTGAATGAACTCTTTTTTGTTTGTTTTATGAACTAAATCTTTCAGACGTGGCTCCAGGGTGCTTCAGGCAGCTTTATCCCTCACTGCTCTTGTCTGTGAACCATCCACATTCCTCTGGCTTGAACGTGAACTTTCTTAACCCTTTGTTCCAACCCCAAACCATGATAGTGCGTGTCTTCACTCCCTGTATTCAATCTGAGTGCAAATTCTGTTGGTTCTACTTGCCAAATTTGGCTGTTTTTCTCTGTCTCTGCCATTACCACTGAGGTCCAAGCTGCTGCTATTTCTTCGGATGACCTCAGCCTCCAAATTGTTCTCCCTGCTTCCACTCCTGTGTGTTTCAGTTTTCTCCACATAGTAGCCAAGGCCAACTTTTAAAACTATAAATCACATTATGTCATCCTACATACAGCTTAAAATGCAACAATGCCTTCTGTGGTTCTTATAAATAAATCTCAACCATGCTCCACACCATCCCCCAAGATCTGACCCCTATCCCCACTTGTCATCTACCACTCTCCCCCTTGGTGCTGCCACATTCCAGCCACATAGCCCTTCTTTCTGCTTCTCGAACAGCCCGGCTCATTCTTACCTCAGGGCCTTTGCACTTGCTACTCCTCTGCTTCATATATCTTCCCAGACATCATATAACTGGCTCCTTCTTGGCATTTGGGTCTTAACACACAAAGCCCACTTCCTTAGGGATGTCTTCCCTGACCTGTCGGTTTGCCTCCTCCAGTCATTCTTCTCATTAACCTGTTTTGTTTTTATATTTTCTTTTAACAATAAATTCAAGTACTGTTATTGTTTACTTATTTTCTGTGTTTCCTATTAGACTCTTGGCTCCCTGACAGAAAA
The DNA here is from genome assembly GCA_004363605.1 of Indri indri. Classification (NCBI taxonomy): domain Eukaryota; kingdom Metazoa; phylum Chordata; class Mammalia; order Primates; family Indriidae; genus Indri; species Indri indri. The sequence continues at coordinate 20,188 of RJWJ010023204.1, forward strand.
GGCTTAATATGCCTTAGCTGCAGAAGTATTTACACCTTGTTGTATTCTTTCATTTTTTAATGAAAATGAAACCATCCTATATGTATTTTTTGCTGCTTGCCTTTTTTCTCTTCCATATTAGCTGCATACTTTTCCATTATATGGATATGCCACACATTATTTAACCAATCCTCTGTTAATGGATATTTTATCATAAGATTTTCTGTTTAAAAGTTGGAAACTTATCATTTATGCTGTTTCCACAAATGAATCCTCCGAGTTCTACATCGATAAAATGAAGTATAATGCTGACCATGCAAAAATTCTCATATGTGTGTTTCTACACTGCATTTATTTTAAAATGATCATAATTATTATCAATTTTTTCACCATAGATATAATCAATACTCAATAATTGTGTTGAAGTGTAGCTTCTCTTTGATTAAAATATAGTTCATGGTTAGTTGTGTAACAGCCACTCAGCTCCCTTTGAGGCTGCTCCCCTGTACATTTTAGTTGGCTTGGTGCTGATATGGGAGTTGAACAGTAGAAGTTAGGTGTGGCTGGTTAGTTTTGGTGTCCCACAATAATTTTGACAATTCTTGTCCTCATCTCTTTCATCCCTTTTTGTTGTCTTCACTAGTTACTGAGCAATATTTTTCATTAAACAATAGTTGCCTTTTATATTTATTCTAAACTAGGTTTTTTTCTTAAAGCATTTATTAGTTGGTTTGCCTGTTAATTGCTTAGGAAGAACCCAAATATCATACAAAACAGTGTTCTGCAAGTCTGGATACATTTATTTTTCCCAGTCTTCCTTCTTGTTATTGCCATGATCATTATTTGAAGAAACTACCAGTGCAGTAATGTATCAGTAATACTGAGTATGGCCACCTACTTCTCTATGATAGTTTCATGTTCATCCTATATAAAGTTAAGAGAATGCCCACAGACATCACCGAGATCCCCTCCAAATCTGAAGACTATTTTTCTCCTATTTGGGAGAATGGAAGCCTTCAGCTGAAATCCAACCGTGGCCAGAGGATTTGGGAGAAGAGTGGGGCAGGGTGGCCTGAATACATCCAGTGGTTTTAGTTGTATTGTGTTGTACACCCTGCTTTATTCAACAGTCTCTTTCTGGAAGATATGTAAGCTAGTATTTTTACTATTTTTTTATTAACTGTTTACTTTGAGCCTTGGATTAGGTATTTTGTATCCCTGTATTGCCCATTGTTATTTGATCTTCCAATCAACCCTGTCAGATGAGAAAATTTAGGTTTGGAGTGGTTAAGTCACTTGCTCAAGTTCATAAGATAGTGAAGTGGGGAGGCTGGTATTTGACCGGGACAATCTGGTTCATAGACTGTGTGCATTTGGATCATGTCTGATTATATGTTATACCAGGGAATTACTTGTACATTTATATTCATTGACTCCATGTGTATTTATTAAGCCCCTGTGATGTGTTAGGGACTGTCTGGATGCTGGAGATAGGCAGGTATCTTTTTCCTTCATGGAGTGAACTTTAGTGAGAGCAGATAGACTTAAAACAAATAAATTAATTATATAGTATGTTAGATGGAGATATTAAGTGTTATGATGTGCAGCAATGACAACATACCGCTGGGGCTCCAGTGTACTGGAGAGGGGATTGCATTGATAGGGTGCACCAGGAGTCAGGGTGGCCTTACTGAGTTGATTGTTGGGCACGTATTTGAGGGAAGTAAGGGAATGTGTCCTGTAATACCTGAAGAGTGTTTTAGATGAGGAACAGCATGTACAAGGGTCCTCAGATGGGTGCACGCCTGGTGTTGGAGGAGTGGTGAGGAGGAGGGAGAGTCAGAGCTGGGCCAGGTTGGGTAGGGTCTTGCAGGCCGAGGACTCAGGCTTTTGCTCTGGGTGGGGCAGGGGCTTTGAGCAGAGGAGTGCAGTGCTGGTGAAGGGAGGCACATTGTTGGGCTCCACCAGGGTTTTAGGTTTGTCAAGTAGTTAGAATGAAGGGAGGGAGGGCCTAGAGGATGTACACAAGGGTGTGAATATATAGAGAGCTTAAGTTGGGTTGGATGGCAGGTGGGGAAACATGCAAAGTGGCAGCAGGACCAAGGGATGTAGGCTGGAGGCTCGGTGGAGTTGGGGCCAGAGGAGGGAGGTGGACACACAGAAGGCGACGATCTGTAAGTGGAACGCATGAAACCAAGATTACAGAGGCATGACAGTTACTGGCAGTGAGAAGGCGTTTGATGTGATTGTGGAGTGTGTGGCTAAGGTGGGGGAAAGACAGAATCATTCAGGGAGAAGAGTGCAAAGAACTGAGGCCAGGAGGGTGGAAGGACCATTGATGGTGTATTAAAATCACAAAAATTAAGACAGGCAGTCCTATTGGACAGAATGACAGCAAGGCAGGAGCTACAACCATAAAAAAGCAAGGAAGTAGCCAAAAGGACCAAAAATGACTAAATCTGCCCTAGGAATGGTGATGAGGTCTGGTGCTTTCTGTGTGTCTGTTCTTTCTTGTGCTCCTTGGCATTTAGCCTTTATTTCTGAATTTGTCTTTTTCTTTCTTGAGTTCCTTTAGTCTCTACTTTGTCACTACACATTATCTGACCATCTTTTCTAGGAGTTTTTTCGTGGTCTTCCTTTAAAACTGCATTTGTCCATTGGGCTTTTATTTTTTCTAATTCTTTTGGGTTATAATTTTTACCTGATCCACTTTGTGGCAACATTTTTTCCTGCTGCGTGTTCTTTGGAGGAAGTTTCACTGTTCTTTTCCATATTTTTAAATAGCCTTGTGTGTGGTGGTTATACCTATTTTTTCGTTACTCAGTGGCATGAGTTTGATTTTCCTGGCAGGAGATTCCTGTGAAGGGAGAGGGAAGTGCCCAGTTTCTCTGCTTGGGGCCCGTTTCCCTCCTCTGTATTACCCTGAGGGACTCTCGCCGTCCGCTGCCCCCAACACCTAGCCTGGTATGGGAGGGCCTTCCCCTCCAGCCCTGATGCCACCCAGCACCTCACCAGCCCCAAGATGCCAAGCCACCTCTTTCCCAGGCGTTCCCCTTCTTTTTGAGAGAGGGGGACAGCCTGTGGCCTCCTGAGCATGTTCCGAGCCTCCTTTTTCCACCTTGCCTGGCAGAGTGCCTGGGTCCTTCTCTGCCCTCCTCTGCCAGCTCCTGCCCAGGGTAGGACCTTCCCCTCCTGACTCTGACTTTTGGAGCTCTTCCTCCCCTACTTTCCTCTGCATCCCCCATATTCCCTGCCCCACCCACATGGCTTCCTGCTCAGGATCAGCTCTTTTCTGTTGCTTTTAGTCATATGTACACATTTTTGAGAATTTGTCCATATTTACATGTTTTATGTTAATTTCTTTGAAAATGTAATTTCTATGTTTTTTTTTCCTCCTTTCTGTTTTATATGTCTTGAGGAGGGAAGAGTCAGAAACAAGCTTCTACCATGTTCCTATAGGAAGCAGAAATCCATTTTCGGTGCTTTAGAAACATCTGAGTAGGTATATGCTGGCAGTTAGAACTGATCAGAAATGAGGACTGAAGATTTGGGAATCACTGCCAGAGTAACTGGAGGTGAACTCCTGACATGGCTAATCCTCAGCTGCTTTTGGAGGATAAGGAGAATTATTGGGCCATCTAGAGGATGACAGGAAGCAAGTGCATTGAGGACACAGCAAAAGGAGCCTCAGGAAGATGGGAGAACTGCAAGGCGCAGGGCCTCACCACTGCTGACTCAAGTCCTTGCCTCTTTGCTTCTTTACACTAATGCCGTTCTCAACGGGCCATTGTTACTCCTGACTCCAGACTTCCTCAGAGCAGGTAAACTGGGCAGGTCTATGTGATAAACAATGTTAGGACTTACCTTTGCTAAAAGAGACAGCTTGTCATGTTCTAGCCATCTAGAAATCCAGATTATTGTTTACACACAATTTTTAAATGACTTGTTTTTGTACTTTATTTTTAAGAACCATGCCCACAGATTTAAGCTTTTATTAATCTACAGTAGCTTTGAAATGCCCTAGAATTCCACTTAGTTAACCTTGATGGCTTTCTACCTTTAAAGTATCTGGGAAGAAAACCAATGAAAAATTTAAAATTAAATGTGTTCTAAATTAAGGTTTCTTCCTGGAAGTAGGATATGCCTGCAGATGTTCTGTGCTGGAAAGGAGAGCACAGTAAACTTGGACTCGGCCCTGGGGGTAGAGGCTGTCCCTTCGGAAGATCCTTCTCCACCTCCCTTCTCTCTGCAGTTCGCATCAGTGCTTTTACCCACAAAGAAGATAAGCTTTCTGTTTGGGTCATAAGATGGAACACATTGAAAAGAAAGCCACAATTATTTTAGTAGTTGTCTTTCGGATTCTCCAGGAAGTTCTTCCACTTGTGATGTGCTTTTGAGAATTACAATATACTTTTCTTGGTTTTCCTTGATATAGGAAATAGATAGACTAAGTTCACTTGATTTTTTTTTCTCAGAACCTTTTCGTGTTGATAATTTACTTATTTTCAACTAGCTGATACAGATATTTCTAATGATATATTTCTCTCTGCACCTTGCACTCTATAGTGAACCTGGATTCTAACTCTAATTATAATAAATTTACTAGTGGTAGCATTTTGTATTCTTATAGAAATCTATGCCATTTCCAAAATGTTTTCACATATATCATCTTGTTTAATACTCTCTAAAACACCTCTTAACACAGGTAGAGGGTTTGATAGTTGAGGAAAGATTGGAGTCTAAAACAGAGTTTGTTTCTTTTAATATTTAGGGTTTTTTAAAGATCTTTTTCAAGTATATCACTTATGTAACTGCTAGATACATGCCACTGTCAGAGAGGAGCTGACTTTTCCCTCTTAATTATGGGATATAACTATTTTGTATCAATTGATATTTATCATTATCTCTGTAATTCTAGTAATTATATCACAGATTATTAAGTTTTAGTACTCTTCAAGCATGATTCATATTAGTTTAGATATATTAATAAGAAGCTAAACTCTTAAAAACATACTTGATAGAACTAATAAGAAAGCTCCAAAACACATGGAACAAAAACTAATAGAACTGCAAGGAAAAGTACCCAAGGCTACAATTATAATGTTCAATTCCCCCTCTGAATAATTGATAGAACCAGTAGATAGAAAATCAGGATACTGAAGATTCAAACTGTTCATCACCTTGACGTGATAGCCATTTATAGAACACTCTATTCAGCCACAGCAGAGCATGCATTTTTCTCAAGTGCTTATGGAACTAAGATAAGATGGACCATATTCCTGGCATTAAGCAACCATTTCAACAAATTTTAAAAGATTCAGGTCATACAGGGTATATTCCCTGACTACAATGAAGTTAAATTAGAAATCAGTAACAGAAAGATCCCTAGAAAATCCCCAAATGTGTTAAAAGTAAACACACTTCTAAATAAGCCACGTGTTAAAATCAGAAAGGGAAATTGGAAAATATTCTGAACTGAATGAAAATGAGAATACAACATATCAGAAGTTTTGGATGATAATAACTCAGTACTTAGGGGGACACTAAGCATCTCTATTAGAAAAGAAGAAAGGTCTCAAATTAATGACTTCAGCTTCCATCTTAAGAAACTAGAAAAGAAGAGCAGATGAAATGCAAAGTCAGCAAAAATAAGAAAATACAAATCATCCTGGAAATCAAAGAAAACAGAACAAAAAAGTAGAAAAAAAATCAGTGAAACCAAAAGCTAGTTCTTTGAGATCAGTACAACTGATAAACCTCTAACCTTACTGAACTTAAAAAAAAAAAGAAGCAAATTGCTAATATTAGGAATGAAAGAGGTGATGTAATTATAGATTCTATAAACATTGAACAGATAATAAGGGAATATTATGAAAAACTTCATAACAATAAAGTTGAC
>RJWJ010023205.1:0-26035 GCA_004363605.1 Indri indri
AAATGCATTTTTATTTTTTCCAGATTGCGCCATGCTTTAGCAAAAATTCTTAACATGACTAATGATATCATACAGTGCATGCTGGAGGAAATAACTTGAGGATTTTTTTTTTAGTTAATAATATGAAATTGTAAAGGAAGGCCAAGATTGCACTTTTGTCAATTTTATAAGCTAAATATGTAAAAGCAGTTGTTAATTCAAGACACTTTAAATATTTATGGAGTGCTTTGTATTAAGTGCTTGTATTTATCTTACCTCATTTGAGCCTCACATTAACCATGTCAGATAGGTGGAGTGGATAGACAATGAAAGGGAGGCTTAGGAAATGGGAAGGACAGTGCCGCAGGTGGCGGTGCAATCAGTTGAGCTCAGGGGCTCCCACTTTAAATTTTGTCCGGTGGCAACAACTGCAGTCACTTTAAGTCACTAGTTCAGGTGCCATTCCAGATACTGGATTTCTTTATGAATAACTACCAAATGTTTAATTGTGCATACTAGCATTAACTGTAATGGCAGATATGATGCAAAGACATACCATGACAGTATGACAATATTTAGAGTTCTCCGTGATGCGATACTTAGGTATAAAGGAACTGTGTCTGTCAGGATCCAGTTGGGCACAGAGCTATCCAAGTGTGCTATATTTAGAATGTGACATGCTGATACTACATGCACATTCTGTTCTTACAAAAGTAAGCGGTGTCATGATTGAAGTACCTCTTTTAATGTGGCAAAATGCCTATTGTTTCAGACATGTATTATATGAGAAGTTTATTGGAGAAGAGAAAGCTTTAGTGATGTGTCTATTTTGGAAGGCTTATATTCTACAACATCCTGGAGGTACTTCCCTTCTTTCCCTTAAGTAGACAAATACTTAATGACAAAACCATCTGGAGAAAATCAGCTTGACACTTTCTGGGTAAAGGACTTGACAAAAATGCAGGCATTTGTTCTTATCAATTGCTGTAAAGGTTTAGCTCTTTCAGTTATTTGATACCGCTAAGGGAAAGTTGGAAGAGATTAACGTGGCTCCTGAAGAAAAGTGTTCTTGAGGAAACCTCATTGGGATAGAAATGTACTGCAAGTCCTTTAGGCTCAGAAAGGACATAATCTATTTAATGTTGCCTTTGAGTCTATATCCTTATTTTTGTCATTTTGTTGAGAAGTAGTTCTCCATTGCCTATGGAAGGAATCTTCTTTCTTTCAAGGTTTCCTCCATCACTGATGCAGAATGGTGTGGAGTTCCTGGAAGATAGATCACCCAGGAACTTAAAATCTTTAATGTTTCTAATACTGTGTTAAGGATGCCTGCCTACAGAGTACAAATAATATAATTCTTTCAAAAGTACTAGATTGTTCTTTGAAATGGGTAATGGCCGATCTGCCTCATGTGCAGCAGAAAAGGGGACAGGACCTGGCCAGTCACGTAAACACCTAGGTGCTCTCTGTGTAACACATAGGACAGGAAGGACAAGGAGGATGGCCAGGAAGTTGTTCTCATTTCCTGCTTATCCTGTGCCTCTGTCCCTTTCCTGTCATCTTTTCCTCAGGTCTGCCTAGACGGGACCTTATTAAAATGGTTTTGAGGTAGTTTTAAGAAAGAATAATTTTTTACATAAATTTGTCAGCCAGGAGTACCCTGGTGCTCTAAGGTGTAGACAGTGTTAGTTGAGAAAGAAGGAAAATGAATTATGGGGAAAGAGGAGAAAGATGAGAAAGAAGTACATTCAAAGAGTGCCCTGGACAGTGGTTTCAGATAGTGTGTCTCAGTTGTATAGCATATTGTGCCTAATTTGGTGTGATCCATTTAAGGATGAGTTTATTCTTTGAGCTTTGGATCAGAATGTTTTTATGTTTTGTTTTTAAAAGTATCTCTTCTTCCTCAATGCTATTGAAATTTTAGAGACTAAAGAAGAAAAAATGCATCCCGAATCCTATCCTCCTAACAAAAACACTGTTAAACTACTGATACATTTCCTGCCAAATCTGTTTTTTCTTCTGTAATTATTTTTATGTATCTGGAATTAGAAAATGCCTACATTTTTGTCTCCTGCTTCTGTGAAATGTCTTTCAGTGTGTCCTTGGAAAACTGGCTGAAGGACAAATAATGGATGATACCACAATGTATTAGCTAAATTGTCACTCTAATGTGAAAAGGAACTTTGAATTGCATGTTGCTTTTTTCCCCTCAGTAGGTGACTAATAGTTGTGTATACCATTACTATTAATTAAGTGAATGATATTTTAAATTATGCTAAAGCTGAAGATGATTAGAGACTTCTGAGAAAACTCCTCTCTACTTTTCAGGAATTGTCCTGATTTGTGGTTGGGATTTATCAGCTGCTGCTTTCAGATGTACATTTTTGTTTGTTTCCATTTAAATAAGTTCTTTTCTTAATGATCATATCCAGATATATTTTCTATAGTGAAGTAATAAACCATCATCAGTCTTTATTCTGGTTGACAGATGTAACAGTCCAGCTCTGGGGAATGAGAAATGGTGTTAGATAAGATGAGAATGGCCTAATTTTCACTGAAGAAAATATTTTTTTGGTGGAAGTGGTTCTGCTTTATTTTGCCTAAATCAAGTAAATTCCAGTACATTAAAGTCACTTATAGTTTTAATATAGCCAATTCTGTTAGGGTAGACTTATCTGAGAATTCCTTTGTGACTCATACTACAAAGAAATTTTGCCAGTTTATTTTGTTAAAACTAGGAAATTTTTTTTTAACTTACTGGGTATTTAGCTAAATGAACCATACTTATCGTCAATGTGTGTAGAAGATAGGGAGGTCATGCAATTTCAGATGCATTCACTCCTGGGAATTTTTAATCTCAAATTCTGTGTGTTAGAAAGGTTAGATGGTCTTAATCTTCCTTATTATTTAATTCCGGCAGCTGAGTTTTTCTTCTCTCTCTGTCTCTTTTTCTCTCTCTCTCCTTTTTTTTTTAATTGAGACGGGGTCTTGCTTTGTTGCCTTGGCTAGAGTGCAGTGGCATCATCATGTTGTAGCTCACTGCAGCTTCAAACTCCGGGGCTCAAATGATCCTCCTGCCTTGGCCTCCCAAAGTGATAGGATTACAGGCATAAGCCAGCCTGCCTGGCCTCTTCTCTCTTCTGTAAAAATAGTTCTACTTAACAATAGATTCATAGATACATTCTGTTTTAAAAAATATATTCATTTTTTATTTATTGGGCAGCCGCGTGTACCAGAGTAGGTCCAGAGTGACTCCCCTGTAGATATATTCTTATCATTCCGCTGTATCAGTTTTGTTCATCAGTGTATCTTCAGCACCTCCTGTAGTACCTGGAAGCAGCAGGCACTCAGCTGTTAGTTACATGGACAGTGTTGGTTATTGTTAATTGCAGAATAAGAAATCTTCATTTGTTTTTTTTGTTTGTTTGTTTTTGTGGTCATGGTTTAATTGGAATTGTTTCTTAAGTTTCACTAAAAAGCAAAGTTACTTTTGTAACTTCAAGGCTCAATATTAAAACCTCTTGAACAGGTTCTTCCGAAACTTGAGGCTGAATGACTTCTCTGAAATGTGTTTCACTCTGGGATGGAAATAGATTTTAGAAATAGCTGTAGCAATTTTAAACTGTTACATAGAATTACTGCCGACTGCAGTTTTCTGAGGCTAATGTTATAACACACTGTCATAGGTTGCTGTGGGTAGCATAGTGAAAAGAGTTAGGAGGTTTAGTAATTAGTATAAATTCAACTATTCTAACATATATTGGAATAATTTGGTAGTGGGAAAAAGCATTTGGTGACTAATTTCTCTTTTAAAAATGAATTTATAAGGATGGGTGCGGTGGCTCACGCCTGTAATCTCAGCACTTTGGGAGGCTGAGGTGGGAGAATTACTTGAGGCCAGGAGTTCGAGACAGGCCTAGGCGACATAGTGAGACTCTGTCTCTACAAAAAAATATAAAATAGCTGAGTGTGGCATTGTATACTTTTAGTCCTAGCTACTCAGGAGCTTGAGGCAGGAGGCTTGCTTGAGCCCAGGAGGTCAAGGCTGCAGTGAGCTATGATTGCTCCACTGTACTCTAGCCTAGGTGATGGAGCGAGATCCTGTCTCTAAAAGGAAAAAAATTTATTTATGTATACACACACACACACACACACACACACACACACACACACACACACACACATATATGTATGGACATTAAAACCACACACGAGGAAATATCCTGAATTATTCTCTTTGTGTTCATTTCAGGGCTGAAAACAGTGAAATCACTTTCAGAGTTAAAAGACTATTGAGAAAACAAGATGGGGACTCCTGGTTCTGGAAGGAAAAGAACACCTGTGAAAGACCGATTTTCTGCAGAAGATGAAGCTTTGAGTAACATTGCCAGAGAGGTATGTCTGGTAAACCCCCTCTCAATGCTGACTTGCACAGATAAGAGCCTTGTAAAAATGCTAATATGACAGAGATAGATATTCATTCATTGAGCTAGTTTCAGAATGTTTACTATGAGCAAGATGTTATGGCTGGCCTCTAAAATACTATATTAGAGTAAAAAATAGTTGAATATTATCAAATGAAATAAAATATAGAGATGAATCTCTAACCAAAACATTTTATTTGGGACAACAGAATTGTAATTCACGGCATACACACAGACTGGGGTGGTCTTTGATATGTCCAAAGAACAAAGAAAAGGTTGGGGGTTTTATTAGAAAGAGAAATGTTATATATTGTTTTGGAAAAAAAGTCATTGGCATTCATGAAGTTTTCAGGAGGTGGCATGGTCTGATTAGTGAGTGACAGCAGGTAAAACTAGTCTTAGAGTTACTGCAGTTCATTTCTGCAACTACTAGGCAAACCTGGTCTTAAGGTTGTAGCAGGTCATTTTGGCACTGGCTTGGGAGATAATCCCTGGGCAGGTGCTTTTGCTTCAGTCGCTTTTCTTTTCCTCCCCTGGTCTTGACTATAACTTAATTGGATATGACAAGATAATTTCAGTTCATATAATCAATTTTCACAGTATCCAACTCATCTAAAATTAATTTTTCATCATATTTTTGTGAGTTATTTTAGTTCCAGGGACTTGTCCTAATGTATTGAAATTTATAATTAATCTTCAGAATTTAAACTTAGGGTGATTAGAATGTTGAAGATATAATAACTATATTATAGAAATGCTCATTGGGCATTAATATGTTAATATGTTCTAGGAGGTGCTGTATAAATGTTGACAGAAACAATCCTTATTTGTTGTTCCTTCAGATTCAGTGGCTTAGCTGTTATTTCAAACATTGCAGTGGAACTTTTATGTTTAATTTTTTTAGCTAGTAATAGAGGTTCTGGGGCATTTTTTTTTAGTTTGTTTACAACTCAGGAAAAAAAAGGGAAGGGGTGTCACCTATTGAATCACTGGCAACATTTCCTGTTGTATATTGGAAATTTAAGATAACTCCCAGCTGGGATTTCTTAGTGGAGTGCTAACTTTGTTTCTGACTCTGTCTGCAGCTGCAGACTGACCATAAACTAATCTGGTACAAGATTGCTTAGAGCATCATTAAATTATATTCTTTTGGTGAAAATGATTCCTTTATCACTTCCTCTTTGTTATTCTTAGTAAGTAGCTCATTTAGGACTAGTACTGTTTCCTTTTGACGTATTACACAGTCTTCTTTTGATCCAGCTAATTGTTACGTTTTTCCTTTTCAAAGCTACGCGGTTAGCTTTTGGATTAGAAGTAAAATCCTGAAAGAGGGTATTTAAAGCAAAGAAAAGTTATTATCTAAAAACTTATAACAAAATCGTGAAATTACTTTAACAAAATTACTTTAAAAACCAATGAGATGTTTTTAGATAAAAAGATAAAAGACACTTAAACATGAAAAAGTGGATATTACTTTTCAGTGATCTTAAATATTTGCATAAATGAAGCATTTTGGAAGTCATGTAGCTTTAGTTGAAAATTAAAACAACTCCAAATGTTTATTTCCAGAATTGGAGGGATTTACATAGATTTCTGTAAGGGAAGAAAATGTCAGTACCTTCTAGGCTCCTTTTTTTTTTTTTTCCTAATCAGGGTCTCGCCATATCGTCCAGGCTAGAGTGCAGTGGCGTGATCATAGCTCACTGCAACCTCAAACTCCTGGGCTCAAGTGATCCTCCTGCCTCAGCCTGCCAAATAGCTGGGACTACAGCTGTGTGCCACCACACCTGGCTAATCCTTCTATTTTTTGTAGAGACTGGGTCTCAAATTCCTAGCCTTAAGTAATCCTCCCGCCTTGGCCTCCCAAAGTGCTAGGATTATAGGTGTGAGTCACCGCACTGGCCTCTTCTATGCCCCTTTTGTACTGTCACTAAGCATTTGAACTTTTTTTTCTTTAAAGATGTGGGGTCTTGCTATGCTGTCCAGGTTGAATTACAGTAGCTATTCACAGGCATGATCCCACTACCGATCAGCATGGGAGTTTTGACCTGCTTCATTTCCGACCTGCACCAGTTCACCCTTCCTTAGGCAACCATCTGGTCCCCTGCTCCTGGAAGGTCATCGTATTTATGCTAAACTTAGTGTCGACACTTGATGGACACAGTGCACTACAGCCCAGAACTCCTGGGCTCAAGCATCAAGCAGTCCTACCTCAGCCTCTCGAGTAGCTGAGACTACAGGGCTGTACTACCTAACTGCACCTGGCTTGTTTTTTTTCTTCATGTGATGCTTCCTTTAAAAAATTGGGTAGGATTCTAATATCTAACACTTGTTGAGTGCTTACTATGTGGCAAACACTATTCTAAGCATCTTACATGCATTAATTCATTTAATCTTCATAAGATTCTGAGATCGATTTTATTGTCATCTCCATTTAACACATGAGGAAATCATTGCACAGAAAAGTTAAGTAACTTCCCAGGGTTACCTTGCTAGAAATAGTAAAGCGTGGACTCAGGCACATGAAGTCTGTCTTCAGAGTCTGTGCATTTACTCACTTACTATGCTATGTTATTTCTCAATCAATCTTCTTTACCCTACCCCATTAGTAGCTTGTTTTTCAGTAACTTTTCATGACTTTGAAAGCAATTTCACATCTTGATTCTCATAAAAGTCTTGAGCTTGGTAGGATAGATATTGTTTTTAGCCTTATATACAGCTGAGGAAACAGATAAAGCTGAATGATAACTGTCTAAAAGTGATAACTCTCTAAAAGTTGTCAGAATCAGGGCTCAAATTCAGCCATTGTTCATTCTACTCTACCATACTGCTTCCAGGAAAGGTGGGCTTTGGAGACTTAAAAGCATAGCTTTGAATTCTGGTTTTACTAGTTGTTAGTTGAATAATTTTGTTAAGTAACATTTCTAGCCTTCTCTAGGTTTCCTCATCTGTAAAATGGGAATAATACTGTCTTCCTGTCTCACAGGGCTGTTTGTGATGATTAAAGGAGATAAAGCATGTGAACCTTAGCACAGTATTAGGCTTTGCAGCAGGCTATTTTGTTGCTTATTAATAAATAGAAATAGTCTCTTTTTGTAAAAGAAATTTATTAAGGTAGATGTTCTGAAACAGGACCAATCATTGGAATCTCCCAGGGAGCTTTATCAATATACAGATTCCCAAGTCATACTCCATACTTGCCAAATCTGAATCCCTGGGGCTTGAGCTTAGAAATCTGTATTTAAATAAACACACACATACACACAACACACACACGCGCACACACAAACACACATTCTCTCTCTCACTTTTACACTCCTTCCTGTGGGATTCTGATGGCCAATCAGATTTGGCAACCATGAACCAAAATACACAGATGATCCTATCCTGAATGGTCAGTTTTTTAATACTTACAGAGAATTTTCCTCTCTGTATGTTATTATTTTGCTATGAAATAACTGAGTTTAATTCATTTACTATATTAGAACGTATAAGAAAAGTTATTACTATAAAAGGATATAAAAAGCCAATATTTCTAGTTTTGATTTCTGTCTTCAGAGCTCTGAATATGCATGTGCCAACTGTAGTAACAGAGTAAAGGCTCAAATTTAACCTGAAACATGAGAGCCAGTTTTCTTAAGATTCAAGATTTTATTTGCACGGGTACATAATGTGTGATTTAGTGGTTTTAAAACTTTAGAGAAAATATGTTTCACAGCTTTAATAGTTGTTTGATATGTTCCTTGTGATTCTTTCTCTTTCCTTTAAAGTTTTCATAGCCATTCATGCACTGGATGGTTGGCATTCATATATAGTCCCTAATCCTTGTTTTCTCCAGTGGGATCATCCCTTTCACAAAAAAACATTGCCTTAAGTTAGAAACAAAAACTAACAAACTCCCACAATAATAAAAATGACAAATAGCTTAATATTTTTTAAGTTAAATTTTAAGAGTGTATCTTTCCTCATTTTAAATTGTTTTGTTTTTTTGATGTGGAAAGGGAATGCCATAAATAAAGAAAAATAGCCTCTTTTTCTTCTTGCTTAATATGTGTTCTGGTTTCCATGCTCCTCAGTTGGCCAGAAAGCAGCCAACCAAAGAGAATAAGGAGGAAAAGAAACAAAGGGCATAAATAAATCCCACAGACTGAATAATTTACATGCTAATATGTGAAACTGAGTGCATTTAAAAAATTATAGTAAAATGCACATAATATAAAATTTACCGTGTTAACCATTAAGTGTACTGTTCTGTGGCATTAAGTACATTTACATTGTTGTGCAACAGTCACCACCATCTGTCTCCAGAATGCTTTTCATCTTGCAAAACCTGAGTGCATTTTTAAAAGATGTTGAAATGTTTGAAGACTGTTTCGTGAAGACAGGAATGTGGGTGGAGTTAGAAGTCCTGTCATGTGTGTAATAGGCCTGTTGTTGTTTTGCTCTGGAAGCTTTGGCTGTTTATAGTTCTTGGAAGAGCTCAAAGGAGCAGTTGTCAGAAGGGTTCACCAGCAAGTCCCATAAGGTGTCAGAAGACCAATCAGAATGCTTACCTTTCATGTGTGTTTGGCTTTGATTGTTTCCCAGGTTTGTGGGAAATGCAATTGGAGAGTTGACTTTTAGCGAAAATTATCTGAAAGCATGTATCTGGTGTATCAAATTGGAGGCCTTAGGCAGCTAGCCTTTCAAAAGGGGAACGATGAGGGTAGAATGAAAGCCAGTTATACTGTTTCGCAACAGTCAGTTTGGTGAGTGCTATGGTGAATGTTTCCTTTGAGAAAAAGTTGAAGCCTCTTGAAGGGTTTACAACACTCTTTTTAAGGCATCACTGAAGCCTAGATTATTGCTGCTTTCTTTGGCTTGGAGCTGAAATTATGAAGTAAACATGTTTTATCACATTTCTTTAAATGGAAGTCATCAGAATGTTGCTTATTTTTGGACCTGATTATCTGAGATTTCTCTGGCTCTAAAATTCTGTGATTTCTTTCAAGGTCCAGGATCCAAAGAAAATTGATGTTCATATGCATAGTTCTCTCAAATCCAAAGAGTGATTGTTAAACATAGAAACATCATCTGTTATAAGAATTGGAGTCTAATAGAGAAAATACCCAGAGATTTTATGTTGAGTAGAATTTACATGTAAACATATTTGATGTGCGAACCTATTTGTAATGATAAGGAAGAAAGGAAGCTCCTTGGCTGTTTACATTTGTGGCTGCTAGAACATTTGGATTTCTTTTTAAATGTACAATTCAGTGGCATTAATTGCATTTACAATGTTGTGCAACCATCACCACTGTCAATTTGCAAAACCTTTCATTATCCCAGACAGAAGCTCTGTAACCTTTAAGAAGTAATTCCCTGTTATCTGCTCTCTCAGCCCCTGGTAACCTCTAATCTACTTTGTGTTCTCTGCATTCGCCTATTCTAGATATTTCATGTAAATGGAATTATGCAATATTTGTCCTTTTGTGTGTGGCTGTTTCACGTAGCATAATGTTTTCAAGATTCATCCATGTTGTAGCATGTATCAGAACTTCATTCCTTTTCTTTTTTTCCCTTTTAAATAACTTCATTCTCTTCTTATGGTATAATAATATTCCTCTATATGTGTATATATATGACTTTTTGTTTATACATTCATCTGTTGGTGCATACTTGGTTAGATTTCATTTTGTTGCCTAAGGATGTAACAGCTGTTCTAAGTGTCTAGGAGTGAGCCCCACCAGTTTGTGGCTTTTGATTATGGACTAACAGCCTGAGGAGAAGGATACAGAGGGAAAGAATTGTGCTTAGTTTAAAAGATACTTTCCAATGTTATTGCTTTTTGGAATTATAATGATAAAAGCTTGAATTGCTATGCAGACTACTCTGAGAAAAACAAAAATAAAAAAAAAAGCTTGAAGAGCTAATGGTCTTCTCACAGTAATTTCACTACTTTGAGTAATTTATTCATTTTTAGACCATGATAAATTAAGGATAAAAACCTTTTGGCAAGGATAACAGCTTTAAAAAATGCAAAGAATTGCCATAATCAGCAATAATTATGGGCATTAATACCACCTTTCATTTAAGAACGTAGTTCCTTTTTAAAAAAACATGAATGTTTTAATGCCATTCATTCAGTAAATAATGAGTACCTATTCTCTGCAGGTGCTGTGTTACATGTGGAGGCTGTGAAGTGGACAAGATTAGCATGGTCATTGCCTTTATGGAGCTCAGATTCTTTTTTTTTTTTTTTTTTAATTTCAGGATATTATGGGGGTACAAATATTTTGGTTACATGTTATGACTTTGCCTCAGATTCTAAAGGGGAAAATAGACACTAAACAAATAATTACACAGTGAACTAGTTCCTCAATTTTCAGATATAGTTAATGTAATTTCTTTTTGTCTTGAAAATTATAATTATGTATGTCACAATCACTGGCAATCTCAGAATTGAGGAAATATAGTAATGTATAATATTTATTTATAGCTGTGTTAAGTGTTTTGAGGGAACGGTAGATGGTTTTATTAAAGAGTGTGTGACACGGGGACTTGAAATATTTGGGGGCTTTGGGAAGGCTTCCTTGAGGAAGTGCCCTTTCAACTGAATTCAGAAGTATGAGTGGAATTACTTAAGGGAAAGGGAGTTGTCAGATGTGGGGAAGAGCTTTCCAGCCAGATGGACGAACATAAGACAAGCTCTTGAGGTTGAAGGAGTATGGAAAATTCAAGGAATAACGACAACAACAGCTAACATTTAGTGAGCTCTTGCTGTGTTCTAAGTAAGAATCCAAGGCACGGAGAAGTGAAGTAACTTGCCCATGATCCCCTCCTCAGGAAGGGGTAGAGCTGAGATTTGCACTTAGGCTCCTGTCCTCTTAACTATGGTACTTCCCGTAATATCACCGTAACAGTAAGTTACAGCAAACAGGAATAGCCAGAGAGTTAGTCAGGAGCCAGGTTATGTAGGCCAAAAGTAATCAACCAGGGGAGAGATTTTGTCCCCAAGGGGACATTTGGCAATGTATGGAGACATTTTTGCCTGTCACAATGCAGGAGGTTGGGCTGTGGGGTAGAGGATGTGCTACTGGCATTTGTGCGTAGAGACCAGGGATGTTGCCAAACATTCTACAGTGCACAGTATGGCCCCCACAATAAAAAATGATCTGGCCCAAATGTCACTAGAGCTGACATTGAGAACCCTGATATAGACTCTTATAGGCCTTATTTAGGATTTTGATATGTGTCCTAAAAGCAATGGAAAAACACTGGAGAGTTCCTTGTAGGGGTATGACATGATCAGATTAGTGCTTTAAAAGGCTGGTTTTACTGTAGGTTGGAGATTATATCAGTGGGAGTTATTTGCGGATGCAAGGAGATGTGTCATGTGACTTGCAGAGATGGTGGTGGTCTGGCTAAGAGTGATGACAGTGGAGATGGTGAGAGATGGTTGGAAGGGAGAGGTAAGTAGTAGTGAGTCAATGAGTGGCTGGGGTACGGTGGTAGGGAGGGGAAGTTTTAGCTTGTGCATGTGGATGGATGGTAGGAAACATTCAAGTGGGGAGGGAAGACCATGAATTTATATTAGCATGTGTTGTATTTAAGGCGCCTGTGAGACATCTAAGTGGAGATTTTGAAGAGGCAGTTTTGGGAATGTAGATCAAGAACTCAAAGGACAGATCTGGGCTTTAGATAAACATTTGAGACTTCTGAGCATGTAGACAGTAATTGAAATCATGAATGTGGTTGAAATCATCTAGGGAGAAAGTGTAGAGATTAAGATGATCACTCCTCTGACTGAGCCCTAAAGTGCTCTAGGATTTCAAGGTCATGTCTAGAGATTTGCCTAATTCTGACACTCTTTTTGATTATCTTATGTGTTTGGTTTAGATTGTTCTGTGCAAATTGGATTTGTCTGAAAAAATAACTCCACAGGCAGAATTACTTCCATTTAAAACACTTTTAAGTGTTCTCAGTGGTGATACACAAAAATTCATAAAAGATTATGAAATTTGAGTTATTTTTTCAATTATGAAAAGTGAATGTTCTTTTTTCCATTTCTTACCCAGTTAAAAAAACTGAAATTCTCCCCCTTTGTACTTAGACAGATCGTTTGAAAGAACAAATCTAAGTTGTGGTTTTAGTCACTTAGGATTCCTTGAAGTGGCATTAGTACATGAATTCAGCCAATTTCCTTTGAGCGTAGACCTTTCTCCGTGTTTCCCCGTTTACCCAGAGGAACCAAGGCAAAAGAAGAAGGTGGGGAATGTGATTAGGGTAGCACTCCCCTGTACTTACCCTTTATCCTTATGCACAGCCTGGCCCTGGTCACTGTGTCAATGACGGCCAGCGTTACTCTCAGTATCTTGCTGTCTGTCCCATCGTTTGTTCCTCTAACTGGAATTAAGGGAGGATTATTAAGCCCTAAAACTTAGTTTTGACTTAGTGTGACTGAAAAGTATTTGGTGTATCTTCCACTGTTGTAATATTTGCCATTCCTGCCACTTACGGGGATTTAGATAAAAAAAATTTAGGTAGCATGATACCATTAACCTAAATGTGAAACCATTACTAGCAGTACTCCCTGACCCCCCAAAAGTATTTTTACTAGAACTATGATTTACATTTCCTCCTTTGGTTAGATATGTCATTGCAGATCCAAAGTTTCACTTTTCCTATACTATTTAATAGGTTGTATTCAGACCTCAGGAATAAAATCCTTAACCTTAGATAGTTTCTCTCTTTACAAAAGAATATTTTTGCTGTCAAAAGGGCTCTGAATAAGTGCAGGATATAATTATTTGACATCAGAAACAGATGGGTTAAAATCTCTAGATTTTATCTAGTCCATGTTGGTGTTTATACTCAGAAAATTTTAAATATTTGTCCTCAGCTAGCAAAAGCTTTTAAAAAAGTGGCTAAACGTAATTATATTGTAAGATCTAATTAAGAAAAATGGTACCTAAGATTTTGTACTAAAGTGAAGTTGCTAGGAAATAGAGTAATAATTTTTATTTGTTAATTTGGAAACCATGGCAACACAATAAATATTATGTCTCTTGATTTGTCTTTCCAGTGTTCTTTTGGCATGAGTGTCATGGAAGAATAAACAAAATTAAACACAGTAAACTCTGAGTCTTAGCTACCTGAGTTAGTCATTTTCTTCAAATATTTCACTTTCTATACTTTTATATTTCAGATTTCTTGAAATTAAAACATAGCCTGAAAATGCTCAGATTATACTTTAGTTCTTTTCTCATGCTAATTGCATAGATTTTATATTATGAATATGCATTCAGGCTGGCAATTTCAGCTTTGTTGACTCAATTCAATGCATTTCTGTCAAATTATGAATTTGAAGTTTGTTTCCTTTAAAACTGTTACATGATCACTGTAGGACAAAAGCTGTAAAGCTAGAAGAGTCTCTTCTTTTGAAGGTATTTGAGTGTGTGTTTTCATGTACTACTGTTTTTCAAAAAATATTAAATGCAGAAAGATTTTATTTAGTATCCATGAGTCTTAGACCCAACATTAACAAATGTCAACATTTTGTCACAATTGTTTCAGATCTTTTTAAAAAACCATAGGAAGGAAGGAAGGTAGGGAGAAAGAAGATATAAACCAAGCTTAAGCCCTTTGTTTCACTCCCCAGGCCTATCCCTCCGCCACCTCCTCGTAGGGAACCAGTGTAATAAAATCAGAAAGTATCCTTCTTGTCCTCCTTTTAAAAGTTCTGGTATATATCTCTATAAACAGTCTTGTTTTATGGTTTTTTTTTTTTAAATGTTGATTTCTAAGTGCTCTGTAGACGCAGGGGTGTGAAACAGCTAGAACCATGTGGGAAACTGCCAAACTAGCAGTTCAGCGTGGCTGGGGAGGAGCTGGAGAATGGGAGGAGGGGATGTTGGAGAGGAAGTAGGGACCAGTCATGAAAGGATTAGTGTGCTGAGGAGTTTAAATTTGATTTTGAAAGCTGAGGGGAGCCGTTGAAGGGTAAATCCTTTTCCAGATTTGAATTACAGTATAATTGCTTTAGCCATCATGTAGAGAGTGACTGGTAGAAGGCAGAGTGGTTAGGAAGTTGGTGTAGTAGTCTTGGTGAGAGATGGTAAGAGCCTGAATTAAGGCAGTGACAGTGGGAATGCAGAGGACTGTTTGGATAGAAGAAATAGTAAAGAGATAGAATCCTGTGGGAGCTAGGTTGTTGAGACTTAGTGACTGAATGTGGAGGGAGTATTAAAAAGAGGGAGGACCCTTATGATGGTTCTTCTTCCATATTTTGGGTAGTGAGGCTGTTGATGGAGAATATAAAGAGGAAGAGGAAGATTAAGGGAAAGATTATAAAATAGATTGGGATACATTGAGTTTGAGGTTCTAGTGCCCAGCCCAAATTTTTAATAGGCAGTTGGATTAGGATTGTGAGAAAAGTCTGGCTTGGACACAAGGATTTTCAGGCTGTCAGTATGATCAGGGAGAGAACATATAATGAAAAGAGCAAGAGATCAAGCCTGGAAGAGTTGGTTATATTAAAATGTAAGGCACTGGCAGAGAAAAATGTGCTTACGAAGTTTTCTGAGGAAGATAGGTCAGAGAGTAAACAGGAAAGCCAAGAGACACTAGTATTGTGGAAAGCCAAAAAATGAGAGTTTTAAGAAGGAATGAGTGGTTAGTGATGTTGGAAGTCCAGAAAGGACAGATGAGATAAGAATAGAAAAATTCTATTGGGTTTGGTAGTTAGCGGTCATTAGTGACCTTTGTATGAGCAATTTCAGTACGGTGATTTGGGCAGAAGCCAGACTGCAGTCATTTGGAGAGAGTGAGAAGTGAAGAGGGAGGTGTGAGAAAACTTAGCTGTAAGGAGAAGATAAGGTAGAATTGAACCAGGGGGGAAATTTTTGTTTGTTTGCTTTTTAAAGATGGGAGAGACTTCGAACCTACTTACCATGAGGAGAAAGAACCAGTAGGAGACAGTGGAGACTGGGAAGAGAAGATCAGATAGTTGGGGCAAGGTTGCAGGGGAGGATGGAGTCTACATCATAACATGGAAGGGGCGTGTGTGAGAGTCTGTGTGTGAGTTTGGGAGGGTTTGACCTTAAACAGCAGGAGGGCCAGCTCTTCCAGTGGGACCATAGAGAAAGTAAGAAGGAAGGGTACTGAGGCTGAGATGTATGTCAGAGGCTTGGGAGAGCGTGAGGGGAATGTCATCTTTAGGCCTTAAAATGTCTTCTGTCATGAAAACATTGGCACAGGACGTGGTAAATACTAAAAGTATCAGACTGGAATAATGAAAAGAGAAAAGTGCTGAACTGAGGAGATTTGCAGAAAAACCTTTTCCATTGATAATGAAGACAATTTACAACATATTTCTTGGAAATACCTTCCTGTTTATTTAAAAATACAGATTTTTATTGTGACACAGTATTGAGTGGTATACCCCTTTTTGCTTTTAAAAGCCTGTGTGGTTCATTGTACAGTAGTCCTCCCTTGTCTGTGGTTATGCTTTCCAAGGTTTCAGTTGCTCACGGTCAACCATGATTTGAAAACATTAAATGGAAAGCTCCAGAAATAAACAATTCATAAGTTGTAAATTGTGTGTTGTCCTGAGTAGCTTGATGAAATCTTGTGCCATCCCATGCTGGACATGAATCATCCCTTTGTCCAGGGAGTACTACTGTATACTTAGAATGTATACATCCTGAAAAAATAGACTCATTTACTTGTGGTTCATTAGATGCAGTGCATTAAATACGTTTACATGATCAACCTAACAATTTAACGTATCAGAGAGAGAGAGTTATCTTCTAGTTAACTCTCTTGCCTTTGAATCTTAGGATGATGGATTCAAACTTCTTAAAAACAAATATGCCTTTTTCCCCCTTCCCAGATAGTAGTCCCAAATGAAATTAATTTAAAAAAAATTTTTTTCAGGCATGTGATCTTGCTCTGTTGCCCAGGCTGGAGTGCAGTGGCGTGATTGTAGGTCACTGCAACCTTCAACTCCTGAGCTCAAGTGATCTTCTTGCCTCAGCCTCCCGAGTAGCTAGGACTTCAGTGCACCACCACATCCGGCTAATGTTTTTAGTTTTTGTTGAGATGAGATCTTGCTATTTTGCCCAGGTTGGTCTCAAATTCCTGGCCCCAAGTGATCCTCCAGCCTTGGCTTCCCAAAATCCTGGGATTATAGGTGTAGGATTACAGGTATGAGCCACTGAGCCCAGCCTAAAAACAAGTTTAACTCAGCACTTTCCAAACTTATAAGACTGTAAAATTCTCTCTCATTTTATATATTAAATTTTATGCACTAGAATTTTATATATTTTAGTATTTGTTTAGCTTAGGCATTTTTTATGCACTTATCCTCATCTATTTAAAAAAATGAATTTGAGATATAATTCACATCCCTCCAAATTCATCATTTAAAAAATATTCAGTGGTTTTTAGTATATTAACAAGATGTGCAGCCATGACCTATATTTTCTTCAGCCCAAAAAGAAACTCCATAGCCCTTAGCAGTCACTCCCTATCTCCCCCTCCATCCAGCCCCTGGCAACCAGTAATCTACTTTCTTTCTTTATGTGTTTGCCTATTCTGGACACTGCACGTAAATAGAATCACGTAATATGTGTCCTTTTGTGTCTTGCTTCTTTCATTTTCAAGATTCATTCGTGTTATATCCCAGGGGTGGGGAACCTGTGGCCTCAAGGCCACATGTAGCCTTCTGAATCCTTGAGCATGGCCTTTTGACTGAATCCAAATTTTACAGAACAAATGCCTACATGCTTCATTCCTTTGTATGGCTGAATAATATTCCATTATATGGATAACCCCACATTTTGTTTATTCATTTATCAGTTGATGGATATTTGGATTATTTCTGTTTGTTGGCTGTTGTGAATAATGCTGCTAGAGATGGATGCTGGGTTATATGGTATCTCTGTGTTTAACTTTTGAGGAACTGCCAAACTGCTTTCCAAAGCAGTTGCACATTTTACATTTCTACCAGCTGTGTATGAGGATTCTGATTTCTCTGTATCTTTGTCAACACTAGTTATTTTCAGTTAGAAAAACTTTTTTGTAGCTATCCTAGTATGTGTGAAGTGATATCTGAATGTGGGTTTGGTTTGCATTCCTCTAATGACTAATGATATTGAGCATCTTTTTATATGCTTATTGGCCAATTTATATATCTTCTTTGGAAAATGTCTATTCAAATCCTTTGCTTATTTTGTTTTATTTTCTTTTATTTGAGACAGGATTTCACTCTGTCTCCCAGGCTGGAGTGCAGTGGCCTCATCATGGCTCACTGCAACCTTGAACTCCTGGGCTCAAGCCATCCTCATGCCTCAGCCTCCTGCAGTAGCCGGGACTACAGGCATGTGCCACCACGCCCGGCTAATTTTTCTACTTTTTTTCTAGAGAGGGGGCCTTGCTTTCTTGCTCAGGCTGTTCTCAAACTCCTGGCCTCAAGCGATCCTCCCCGCTTGGCTTCCCAAAGTGTTGGGATTACATGCATGAGCCACCGCACCTGACTTCCTTTGCTCGTTTTAAAATTGAATTATTTGTCTTTTTATTGTATCTCATTTACTTTTGTTTTCTCAAATTACAAAAGAGCATAATATAAAATTCTGATGATAAAGGGAAAGTCCCTAATGTAAAAGTGCTGAAACCATAGTACATGTTTAGTTTTCATCTTTTTCTAGAAGTTCTTTCTTAGTGATCATTATATGATTCCTAATTATTCATTGGGTGATAAAGTGAATATTCTATAAATTTAGAAGGTTTATGAGTTGAAACACAACCTGAAACATATGTTCTAGGAGTGATCAAAGCCCGTGATTTTCACTGTCATTTTATTTTTCCATTTGCCCCAGCCATTTAGTGAGAAATGGATTTAATTCTATCCAAATATGTCTTTACTTTTTGTATTATGATTTTTACTACTCTAGGAAGAGTAAATTTCTATGAATATTCAATTGAATATTATATCCTTTAATCAGCCTTAATGTGCCTCAAATTTGAAAGCGTAATAATCAAAATCACTTTTAGAAATCTGATCCTATCTATGTCCATACCACCCTGAATGCACCCGATCTTGTTGATCTTGGGTCTGGTTAGTACTTGGATAGGAGAAATCTGGTCTTATGACCTACCTGACTTCACAGGTAACTTCGGAACCTGAATTTCCAGTTCCTGAATTTTTATGTTAACTTTAACAGTTGGAGTCATATCAGCTTAAAGACCACAAGTATTTAAATAATGTAGGTTTCTGAATACTTCTGATTTCATATCTTATGTTAAGTTTTATTTTTATTTGTTTACTTTTTTTGAGATATGATCTCATTCTGTCATCCAGCCTAGAGTGTAGTGGCATCATCACAGTTCATTGAAACCGCAAACTCCTGGGCTCAAGCAATTCTCCTGCCTCAGCCTCCCCAGTAGCTGGGACTGCAGGCGTGTGTCACCACGCCCAGCTAATTTTTCTGTTTTTAGTAGAGACGGGGTCTCGTTCTTGCTCAGGCTGGTTTCGAACTCCTGGCCTCAAGCAATCCTCCTGCCTTGGCCTCCCAGAGTACTTATGTTAATTTTTAAATTAGCCAACTTTTCTTTGTAAAATATGCATATGATGAAATTGATCATTTTAACCATTTTTAAAGGCACAGTTCATTGACATTACATACATTTAAACTGTTGTGCAATCATTACCAATAGCCTTCTTCAGAACTCTTTCATCATCTAGTACTGAAACTCTGTGCTCATTAAATAATAACTCCCTGTTTTCCCCTATCCCTGGCCTCTGGCAACTACCATTCTACCCTTTGTCTTTATGAATATTTATTTATTGATTGATTGATTGACAATTCCACCAGATTATTGGATGTCTCTATGAATGACTACTTTAGGTACCTCACATAAGTGAAAATATACACTATTTTTCTCTTTGTGTCTGGCTTATTTCATTTAGCGTAACGTCTTCAAGATTCATCCATGTTGTAGCATATGTCAAAATTTCCTTCCTTTTTCAGGCTGAATAGTCCATTGTATGTATATACCACAATTTGTTTATTCATCCATCAATAGACATTGAGTTGTTTCTACGTTTTAACTGTTGTTAATAATGCTGCTGTGATTATTGGCGTACAAATCTGTTTGAGTCTCTGCTTTCAGTTCTTTTGTATATATACCCATAAGTGGGATTATTAGGTCAAATGGTAATTCTGTGCTTAGTTTTTTAAAACCCAACTTTATTTTGAACTTAGTTAAATCTTTGTGTTCCCTGCAAACACGTTGGACTAACAAAAAAAAAATCTTTGTGGTCCTTTATTGTTATGTCCCATTTATTTTGTATGCGTGGGGTATATGGTAAGGTGAATCCACAGCAGCTCTTTTATTTAATCATATTCTGAGGTAAAAATGCTAGTGTTACTACCTGTAGAAGTATGCTTTATGTACCCATAATTGTCTATTTAAGACACATGTCAGAATATGTTATTGAGTACGTTTTCCCTGCTAGGTTGGAATTAGTGTTGGTTGCTTGCTACTCCTGTCAGCATTGCTTCAGGCATCTGGTAGCAATGTATAGAAAGAACCAAATAACAAGCACCACATGTACTCACCATCCAGTTGGTATTAACTGACCAACACTTAAGTGCACATATAGTGGTAACATTCATCGGGTGTTGGGCAGATGGGATGGAGGAGGAGGGGGGGTAGGTATATACACATAATGGGTGCGGTGCGCACTGTCTGGGGGATGGACACACTTGAAGCTCTGACTCGGGTGGGGCAAAGGCAATATATGTAACTTAAATATTTGTACCCCCATAATATGCTGGAAAAAAAAAAGAACCAGATAAAAGTAATTTTAAATCCTGTTGACCTCTTTTATTGATTGATTGATTGAGACAGAGTCTCATTTTGTTGCCCTGGGTAGAGTGCAGTGGTGTCATCATAGCTACTGCAACCTCAAACTCCTGGACTCAAGCGATGCTCCTACCTCAGCCTCCTAGGTAGCTGGGACTACAGGCACATGCCACGACACCCAGCTGATTTTTCTATTTGTAGTAGAGACGGGGTCTCACTCTTGCTCAGGCTGGTCTCTAACTCCTGAGCTCAAGCAGTCCTTCTGCCTCATCCTCCCAGAATGCTAGGATTACAGGCGTGAGCCACCATGTCCGGCCCTGTTTACCTCTTTTAAATCTTGTGGTTTAGTGGCCTTTCTTCAACACCATCTCCAAGGGAGTTAACATCTGAGTTGGCTAAGTAACAAAGGGAGGGGTGTTTGTATGTCTCTGAAGCCTGTGTTCTTTCTGTTCCCTTCCCTTTTGTTGTGAAAGAAGTCTTATTAAAGAATAGATTTCAATTATGTATAATTTAGGTTTTGTGAGAGAAGTCTCGTTTTAGTATAGATTATGCAGAATTGGCCACAGACAGATCCTAGAACCATGAAATTGGCATTCTTGAGTTAAATTTCTAAGGGATGCTTCAAGTACAAAGCTACTGTACATGGAAATGAAAATTCCTACACATTGCTTTGCCTTTCTTAAAAAGGTTTGAAACTTTTGATACTTTGTAATTTAAAAAAGTATTTGCTATCTACTGAAGCATAAAAGCCTTGAGGTCTTTTTGTATAAAAATACAAACTCTAGTAAGAAAATAGTGTCTATCTACTAAGAGAGGGGTAGAGAAGACAGATAACTTGAAGAAGAGCATAAGTTTTTTAAAAGATCTATCTCACATGTAAAATTCATGTGAGAAGACTAATTGCTCTGGATATACCAGTGATTATAGCTTGAGGTTGGTAGATTACAATTTACTTTGCAGAGTTTTTGCTCTTAAAAGGCCAGACTGGGGTATTGCCAAAATTGGGGTAGTTGAATAGGAGTTAACTACTTAACTGTCTCTGCTTTAGAAGCCTACCATGACCTCGCCAGGCAAAACTAATTTCTCCCTTCTGCATGTTTCCTTCCTGTGTATTTCTGTCTCCTTAAACTTGGATTGTAGGTAGCCTTATTTAGGGCAGAGATGTCTTATCTTACTCTGTATTTTCAGCACCTAATATAATTATTTACATGTAGTAGATCCTTTTAAACATTGGCTGAGTCTCTTCTTATCATGCAACTTGGGCACAAATATAACAACATGTGAAGAAGCAACTACTGTAGTTATCACAGGGGATAATCTGAATCAGAGTCAGGATGTGGCCAAGAACAGAGGAAACCACTAAAAGACAGAAACCAGAGAGAAGATTTTTAAGTTTCATGTGGTATAGCAGGCTATTTCTTTATCTCATTTCCTTGATACTGTGGCCCAAGGCTTGAAATTCATTAGTTTATTTAGTAGACATTGAGGCATGAAAGTTGTGGGGTGACAGACATGCAATTTTAACACAATGTAATAAAGCCGTGATAGAGGCATGCGTACTCTATGAAAGAGGGAATGGGGGAAATCTTCATAGGACATGATATTTTAGCTGAACAAGAGAAGGGAGAGCACCTCCTGCCAAGCAAACAGTTTGTGAAAAGAGGCTTAACAGAACACAGTAGAGTCCAGGAACAGTGAGATACAGGGTGTACCTAGTACTCGGGGAGCAAGTCGAGTAGCCCCCCCTTATCCTTGGGGAACACATTCCAAGCCCCCAGCAGATGCCCGAAACCTCGGATAGTACCGAAACTGATTGCCATCAATCGGGACACATTTTTATTCATGTCTTCCACCCACACATGTAATGCCTTTTCCATCTTAATTAAGCACTAATCACATACTGTGTCTGTAACTTTTGCAGTTTGAGGTGTGATAGCAAAACTAGTATAAATTTCTCTTTCCTTCTGCACAATTTCACAGATTGAAGATTTGTTCTTACTGTAGATCTTAGCAACCTCAGCAGATGATTTTTATTCTTTCCCTATGAAGTCGAGAACTTTCACCTTTTCACTTAAAGGAAGCACTTTATAGCTTCTCTCTGTCATATCCGAATTGCCAGCATCACTCTTGCTCTTTGGGGCCATTATTAAATACAATAAAGGTTACTTGAACACAAGCACTGGGATCTGATAACTGAGACAGTTACTAAGTGACTAACAGGTGGGTAGCAAAGACAGTGTGGATACACTGGACAAAGGGATGATTCATGCTCTGTGAGATTTTATCATGCCATTAGGAATGGTGAGAAATTTAGAACTTATAAATTCTTTGTGGAATTTTCCATTTAATATTTTTGGACCTCGGCTGACTGTGGGTAGCTGAAACTTGCATAAATGGGGACTACTGTATTGGGAAATAAGGTAAGGACCTGTCTGTTAAGAGCCTTATTTCTGTTTTTGCCTCTCTTCTTTCTTCTGTTTTCTCTGTGCTGTTCTATGGAATTTTTGCTTTAACCATAAGTAATAGTGAGCTAGTCTAGGATTTTACACAGCAAAATGACATGATCAGAAATGTGTTCTGAAAGGCTGATTTGTCAGTCATGTAACATGTAGAAGATGAATTATAAGGCAGATTCTGGAAGTAAGTAGATGGATTTGGAGGCAGTTACAGTAGTCTGAGCAAGAGATGAGGAGTTCTTATTGGTATGATTCCATTTATATGAAATGTCCAGAATAAACAAATTCATACAGACAGAAAGTAGATTAGTGGTTGCCAAAAACTAGGGGGGAAGGATTAATAGGGAGTGACTATTAATGGGTATGGGGTTTCATTTTGGGGTGATAGAAATGTTTTGCAATTAGATAGTCATGATGATTGCATGTCCTTGTGAATATATTGAAAACCACTGAATTGTATACTTTTAATTGGTGAATCTGATGGTATGTGAATTATATCTCAATTTTAAAACAGAGAAGTAGGGGCAGGGAAAGACAGAGAGAGTGAGTGATGAAAAAGTTCCTGAAACAAGCAGTAACAGTGAGAATCACGAAAGCTGAGATGGGTTTGAGAGACTCAGTGGTAGAGAACTGACAGTACTTGGAGACTGAATGTCGGCAACATCCAAAATAAAATAGTGGTTACTTCTGAAGTTTCTAGTTTGTATAATTGAATTAATAGGGAAAGACATGCTGGAA
The DNA here is from genome assembly GCA_004363605.1 of Indri indri. Taxonomy (NCBI): domain Eukaryota; kingdom Metazoa; phylum Chordata; class Mammalia; order Primates; family Indriidae; genus Indri; species Indri indri. The sequence goes on from RJWJ010023205.1 coordinate 23,447, forward strand.
AAAGAGCAAGTTTAGAGAGGCATATAATGAACTGTGTGAAATGTGTCGAATGTGTAATCAAGGCAAGCAGTTAAAGGTAAAGGCCTAGATTTGAGTAAAGACTTTTGGACTAGAGAGAGAAGTGAGTATACAGGAGTTGACTGAAGCAGTTAGTCAGACTTGCTGATAGATGATGTCTTGTCCCCCCAACCCCATTTGGAAGGTAGTGTCTCATTTGTTCCTTATCCTCAAATCTGATGAAGAGATTCTTTTTGTTTTTGTTGTATAAAGCTGAGTTTTATATTACTTTTCAGGCAGAGGCAAGACTGGCAGCAAAACGGGCTGCCCGGGCAGAAGCAAGAGATATACGCATGAGAGAACTGGAACGACAACAAAAAGAGGTAATTTGAGGGAATAACTCTTAATTTCATGCTTGTCCCCCCCAAATTCAGGCTGGCTAGTACTGATAAGAGCTTTACTTATATTAGCTAAAGTAGATTTAGAGATGACAAAGTTATTTAGTATAGCCCTAAATGTCCTAGAATTTTGATTAATTATATTATGATATCTGTATAGTAAAACACTGTGAAGTCATTCAGCCTTATAATTTTGAAGCATATTTAATAATGGAGAAAAATATTCTTGTAAAAAATGAGAAACAAAACCCATACCAAAAGAATTTTGGTAGAACCTCAATTTTCTGTTACAAAAACCAGTATCTATCCATATGTAGCATCAAAAACTACTAGAAAAGTGATCATTACTATTGCTTTGGTTTGTCTGTAGTAGAATTGTTATTGGTTTTACTTTCTTCCTATGCTTTTCTATAGTTTACAAATTTTCAATATGCTTTTATCATCAGAAAGCAGAAAAAAATTAAAAAAGAACAGGCATATAAAAATCGGGTTAACTAAAATGAAACAAATAATCTTTTACTCTTTCCTTCTGATATTTACTTGGCCCTGAAAATTCCTGTAATAAATATTTTTGATGTCGTAGTAGTATGAAGGGGGAAAAACCTGTGGAACAGTATTACATACTTTCTTTTGATTTTGGTGGTGGATTTTCTGCTAACAAATTAAAAAGAAATTTATATATTCCATATTGTCATAGCTCAAAAAAACAATACCAGTTGATAATGTTGGTATTTTTTTTTAAACCCTTATATACAGTTTCAGATATTGAATGTAATTCATGGCTTAAAATGAAAATGTTGCAATGCATTGTCTTTTTACTCCTAAAATAATTATACTAAATATTATAATAAGCAGATATGAGACAGTTATTAAATATAACTTCTATTTATGGTCCTCTACAATATAGAGAACCTTGTATCTCTTATTGAACATATTTAGCTTAGTAATCTTCTATATTTTGAATATGTAACTTTGAGTCAACTATCATTGCTCTTTAGGGCAAATGTATATGATTAATTCAAAGCTTTTCGGAGAATGTAATATTTTGGAAACTGTTTAGTTTATGAAACTTTTGCATTTGTAGCACTCTCATCATTCCTTTGATCGGAAATGGGGACAGATTCAGAAGTGGCTGGTAGGCCAGGATTGCCTGTCCTGCATGTTGTGATCAGTTGCTGAAATAATGCAATCTTGATGTAAAACATTGACTAATAGTTTGCCAAGTAGGAATGTTTGGCCTGTGTGAACCTAAAGGTCAGAATATTCATTCTTTCTATAATGGACCAAAAGTTCAATATGCTCACCTTCATTTCATGAATAGTCTTGCTCAAGAAAGACTGAGAAAATGAATGCATGTTTTCAATTTGTGGGTTTGTTCCTTTTTTTCCCCTTCGTCTTCCTCTCCCTTCCCCTTAAAAAAAAAAAAAAAACACGGAAAACTAAGTCCACAGTGAGAAATAACCCAAGTCATTCTGTCATCTCCTCTGAAAATTACTCTTATTATGTCAACTCTCTCAGTTCCTTTTCAAGTCCTCTACCTACCACTGCTCCCTAATTTGTTAGCTACAAAAGCAAATTGTAAACCAGCAGAATGTTACTGTGGATCGTTCCTAAGTTTGAACTTTTTTCAAGGTTGGTGAGTTCCCCCATTGTCTCCTAAAACAGGGGTTCTTAACTTGGTATGTGACTAGACTTGAAAGGTGAAATATGAAGCCTTAAAATCCCATGCAAACTTTGAATGTATGTATTTTTGTGGGAAATGCCCATGGGTATTTTTAACATTACATTCTCAAAGGAGTCTGTGATTCCTAAAGGGTTAGGAACCACTAATTGCTGTTAAACAAGCAACTTTCTTAAGCAGATCTCTTCTATAGCAGCATTTTAAGGTGCAACCAGAATTAAAATATTTATGACTATAATGACCTTCAAATTTAAAATTTTATCATAATTCTCATTTTGACATTGTTTTAGAAAAGAGGAAAAGAATGTTTGGGTACTGGAAATTAAATGACTCCGTGTGTGTGTTTGTGTGTGTGTGTGTGTGTGTGTGTGTGTGTGTGTGTTTGTGTTTTGGAGTGGAATCTGTCCTTTCTTTTAACTAAAGCTAGCCCGATTAATTTTATTTGATGTGTCTTCTGCATGTAACTGGGTTAATATTATTGCTGATGCAATAAGAATGTTTTGTGTCAATAAA